>VMBQ01001885.1:8589-66329 GCA_007657795.1 Dreissena rostriformis | reverse complement strand
TCTGGTAAATGTTTGCAATAAGCGTACTATTATAATATTGATGTTATTGTCTATCGAATCGGCAACAAAAACATATTGTAAATATGTTTTATCAGAGATTTAAATTACTGCATACAAATATCTTGCTTTGAAGATCCAAATAACATGTGTGATACCAAGGGCATTTCGAATATTTTTATAACTTCATCATGCATACTGTGCAGTGAAGTATATTTCTGAACGATTTGAAAACACAATCTTTATTTTCAATTTGGGATTGTTTGTCGAATAAACTCTTGAACATACAAACTGTTGAATGCTGTAATATTATTTGGAACATGATGCAATGGTACATTATGTTAATATAATTGTGTTGTGTTCCATTTTAAATAACTAATAGACATTGAGTATATTAGTTGTTTTGGTCTTGACCGTTTCGTTTTTACTCAAATGGAGAAACTCTCGGTTAACATGTTAAGACAACAAACCGCGATCATACGAGAGGCGAACAGGCTATATTTAAACACAATTAATTACTCGATGACATGCGTAAATAATCCTACACCTTTTTGGACACGATTCAAGAGTCTTGTTAATAATATGTTAGTCCAGTTTTCTCCACTCGTCATTAAGAGCGTTTTTAAGACATTTAACAGACGTAACTTTACGCTTCTGTAGACGGCGTTTAAGAATACAGTTCCTGTAGAGTTGCCTCACAATTCTCTCTAATTGTAACGTTTGAGCTAGTTACGCGGGTCGTAGATGCGACACGTCGGGTCCAAATGCTGAACATTTGTGGTAAGTAAGTTGACCATTGAATGAAACATGATAATTTCTTTTTCTAGGCAATCTTTGTTATACCAACATTTGGACTTTAAACGAAAAGTGTGACTTTTATCATGGCCGTTTATCACGCCTACTCGTTTTTACATGCATTTATAAATGAGCCAATTCTACTTCATAAAAACATTGGCTACATTGCCCGATGTTTAAATTAATGCGAAATATGTTGAAAAACATATAAAACCAACTCCCCCTGTGCAATTCTCCATGTATTTTAAAACTTTCGGTCCTTAGCGCCATCTCGGCGGAAGCATTGGCTCGTTTATTAATGCGAGAAAAAGAGGCGGCGCCTCTAGAGGTGACATATTCAACTTACGCTTAATACACTGCGGCTTCGGATTCCAATTTCCGTCAATGCATGTGGTAATACTGGCTCTAGATTCTTCGATATAATCAGGATTGCAGGTGACCTGTTTACGTGCCCCATTGTTGTTCATGTTGCCTAGTAAGCTTCCGTTGGCGACGTTCAGGCGTGGGCATTCTTTTGCAATATGATAACAGTGTGAATCAACATATACAGTACACATACACACATACCGTTAATCAAAAGGTTGGTTTTATATATACAATGATATGTATAATAGAATGGATATTTTATATGGGCGAATTGTTTAATAATTGGAACTTTTGAAAACCTTCTTCACACATGTATACATCAATTTATGTACCGATGGAACATTTGTTATTAAGCTCATCTTTTAGTATAAGCGTTAAACTGTACTAGTATGCTGAAAAAATGTCAATATCTACCTACCGGGTTTGCTACATTGCATACGGTCCATGTCGCATGCGACATACTGCTCAGGACATGTCTTATTTGCCAATGTTGAGCACTCGAGTCTTAGTTGGACGAACTTGAAAGTAACACAGAAAGCACAATAAGAGTCAGACTAATGAAAGTTGTTACTCTCTCCAAATTATAAACTGAACCAAAGTTCTGAAATTAACAACATTTAAAAAATAAATACATCATTAAGTAATGTTTATTGTTTCGTTGGCATGCAGGAAAAATATCGTTTTTGTTTGGAATCTTCATTATTTCCAATACTCAATATAAACACATTTATAAGTACATGTAGGTTGTATCAAATTTATTTCATCTTTATTATCATCATTTATATAATATGTGATGTCATACAGTGTTTGTAAATCAGATATAATCAAACTAAGCAGTTAGTACCTCATTCGCAATCCATCGTATACTCAGTATATAAATATGCGCGCATATTTGAATATCTGTGAAACCCTGAATGTTATTTGTTAGTTAACATCTTTGTACTGGCAATGAATAACATATGCAAGAAGATGAATTTTGTTTGATTTATCAAGCCAACCCACGCCATATTTTACGTGCATTATCATCACTTGATAATTGATATACAGTATTTTATATAAAAAAAGAAAGAACAAATAACAATATTTCAGGCAATAATGGCATAAATTACATAGATTATAATTCATTTCATTTAGAAACATTGTCAAAGATAAGCTTTGCTCACACGATTGCACGATTTTATGCAATACAAACTATATATCATAAACACAAAGAGAAACGTATTTTAAAACTGAATATGAAAACTTAATATTTCTATATATCTTAATTGTGATTTGAAACGGAGCGTTCGAATAAAACATGTTTATATTCTGTAGATAATCTGATTGAAATCATGATGTGTGTTTTGGTATAAAATATAGACGATCGGATCAGAATAATGTATATCATATCACAGCGCGACCCGAAATTGCTCAGGTTATTTTAAGGTTTTCCCAACGACAGGACCCGAAGAAACTTTTTACACGTTGGGGCTCTAGTAGTATTTTTGAATGCTACATCATAGTATATGTAACAGTGAAAAACAAGAATATCGGCGAAACTGATGGATGCTCCCAGATGATGCGCTATGTCAGTTTATGTGTTAATTGAAAGCATTGGGAACAAGGAATTGAGCCAATAACTCTTTGATAGATCTACCGACCGTAACGATGACATTGATTAGTGATTGAAGCGGAATGAAATGCATATATGTGCAACACCACGTAAATAAGTTTTCAAATGAGTGTCTGAGATCTCAGACGGAAAAATAAAATGATGAAATGTCAGTAAAATTTCTGAACAATCGCTGATGCGGCATAGCCTGACAATATGTTCATGTCCATCCTATAAGCAGACCGCATATGAATTGTCACTTAATTTATTAGTTCATGAGATCTTGCGCGGAAAAAAAAGTTGTATTATTAATAAAATTGCAATAACTCCCGGAATAATATGTTTATTCTATAGAGATGCCATATAAAATTGCTTCTTATTTGGATAAAAGTGTTCGAGATCTTGTTTGGAAACAAATTATTAATCAAAGGCCAATAAATCCCTCAAAACTCATAGGAGCGAATCGATCTGATAACATGCGCATGTCCACTATGTAGGGATACTTCACATACAGATTCATCAAATTCGAATCATAAGTTTCTGTAATCTAAACCAGAAACATATAATTCATTTGAAAATGTAATATTATTAACAAAACGAATAACTCCTTAAACAAATAATGGATCGGAACAACCATAAAAAATGCGCATGTACACCCAATCGGGATGCTGCATATAAAGTCGTATATCGAGTGTGATGGGAACGATTTTCATGAAAATTTGCTTCAGACCCACGTAAACACAATTACATTCACATTAGAATTCGGACGGACGGATAAAGCAGCACTACTTGTATATGCCCCCCTCCCCTCTTTCGGGGAGCATAACACTTACTTGGCTTATCACTGATACGGAATGTTCGGTATACACAATTTATACCACATGGCTGACTGTGAGATTTAAATAATTCTAACAGAATAGCAATCTCGGTCGCTTAAATATTACTCATCATATCAGCTTCGTTTTAATTTTATTAAATAAATGAAACAATAAAAATTTAATTATTCAAAGCTTAACATTCCCGTCTAGTTTTCTTAGATTATGTTTTTAAGCAGATACATTTTTTACATCCTACCTTTGCGGAAAAGTTGTCTTCATCCACATACTGACAATATCCAGCGGTTCCTGTTGTGTTTAGAACTGTCAAACCAGCTTCTGAGAAGAGTTCACAAAGAGGATACTGACGTCGGTATATCAATGCGGCACACCAAGGTCGCAGTGCGCACATTTTCACACATTTGGTAATGGTGACGTCCGTTCCAACAAACATTGCGTCACTAATAAGGTCTGTAGGGCAATGTCGAAATTCGAACGTCTTAAATGGCGTTTGTTCCTCTGCTTTGACGCCAAATGATGCTACAAAAAAGTAACGAATGCTTGTTTAAGAACTCCAAAACGTGCCATTCTAGTAAATTAGAATGTTTCCACGTTTGAAATATTCAGATTTACGAATTCAAATGGAAATTCGACTTCAAAACTTTCACAAGTGAACCAGCCTACCTCATACAAAACTGTGTCTTAATGCGGTGAACAGCAATAGACGTTTACTTAAATGTCAAACATTTTGCAATTAGTCCGCCATAAAACCCACCTCGAATTTAAATATTTAGAGTTTTATTGTTAAAGTATTGTATACAAACGAGAATTTGCAATTTGTATTATGATTTAACAAAGACCACGTTATTTGAAGGTAGTAGTCATAAAACAATAGCTGGATCCGCCTTCATGCGAATTTGTATTCGACAATACCCTAACACTCTGCAATATTCATTATGTTACGTCAATGTATCGTTACAGCTTGGTAACTTGAACAATATAAATTTTCAGTCTTTAAGCCTTCAATATGCTGTATTGTCTGCTTTATTCTCATCGATTGTGTTTGTGCATTTTTAATGAGTTAAATTATCGTGGCCTTCCAATCTCGGCAGTTTGAAAATATTGTAGCAAAAGTGTTCGTAGATATAGCACCCCCTTGGTTCAAAAAGGTACCATGTGATATTGAAATGTAATGTCACATGGTACCATTTTGCACCAATAGTGCGATAGCTCATTTTGTAGTTCGAGTGTCACAACAAATTTGTGTTATGATTTTATCTCCGATTGAGTATTGATATTATACCGTAAATGAGACAGATTGAAAAAAAAACACTGAACTCGAAAGTGTTCAAGGTCTAACTTAATAATAGTTGTTGCCTTTTCCAGTGTTGACACAGAACGTCATCACATCGCCAACACGGGTATATACTATTTCCTTAGAAAGTAATGTTTATTTTGCATATGTTATTTTCGTGTTTAATTAAAAATTACATGAAATGCATGGAATAGCATGCATTTGTGCTTGAAATTTGACACAACGCAAAATTCGTCAATAACTTATAAAATAAGCGTTTAAACTGTTAATGATACACTATTATTGTAAATGACAAGTGTTAAACTTATACTTTTCTTTCCGGCAAAAGTGTAATGCCTTGTCTAACTAGCGGTTATGAAGACGACGTTACAATCGACTGCGTCGACACATTAGTGGCAGACGCAGCCTTACGTCAAACTCTTATCACTTATTACAAATTACAAAAACACATTATCTCCAGACGCAGAAATGTCCATGTGGTGTTGCTAAACTGAAGCTGATTGTCTTGTAAATTAATACATATATCTAAACATTTATAAAGATACAAGCACAATAAACTATATATTTATAAAGATAAAACCTTCCTACCTGTTGCAGCCATTGCGTATTCAAGTGTTCCAAACGAGACCAGTAAAAGCTCAATAATCGTCATCAGTACCTTAAACCCGCACTTGTCCATGTTTTCAGTTTAGATTTTCAACCACCCGCTCTCTGTATTTGCAAAAGTAGAATGCGTAATAAATTTGGAAGCGCGCTTACAGCTTTTCCATTATAAAATCAATACGCGTTTATTTGAACACTTTGATTGGCTGGAGCGACAATTTCTATACGGTCTTGTTTAACGTTTAAATAATTCATTTTTTAATAATAAAGACAAAACGGTTTATGAAATACTGTTCATGGAATAGCCAGTATCCAATGCTCAATTTGAAATGACTGGCGAGGATTGAACTTTTTCACACCAATTGAGTATTTTATGCAACAGTTCTTAACAGCGAAAACAGTCATAGAACAATTCTTTTAGCCGATTATTCATTGAAAAATAACATGTTTTAAAACATATTATCATAAAACTTATAAAAGAAAATCATATCCATGACAAAACCTTACAAGTTATTGCCAAGGTAGATAGATCGTGTTCTGGATATATATATATACTAGGATATTTGTTGAATTGGGTGGAATATCGATTTTAATTCACGAGTGATCATAGATTATTTTTTTCTATGATCACGAGTGAACTAAAATCGATATATCACCGAATAAAAAAAAGTGTTTTTTTCACCGTTTATTTAGACTGTTAAAGAGTTTAACTGGATAATTTCGCTGAAATAATGACGTTATTACGTAATTACAAGGTTGTCCTTTCACAGTTAATCGATCATTTTCACTGTTAATTTTCACTGTTTGAAACAGTGAATTATCCGTTTTAATTCACTGATATTTCTCTATAAACCAGAGGAAAGCATAACATAAACACCACAATCGCATGAGACAGGTTCAGTATCGTACTCACAGTTCGCTGAAAAAAATACACGTATAGAAAGCCCAGTGAATACAAAAAATGGATAGCTGGTCAGTAGGGACTTGACTGAACAGGACTAAAAAATATTAAACTGTGTGATGTGGTCAAATACTGTGCAGTGTGGTCAAACTCAAAATTATCCTATTATCCGAATATACAATGTCGTGAAATGCTCAAATCGCTCTATTGTACATCATTTACATTTGGTCAACTGTTCAACTGTCCCTACTACAGAACTATGCAAGTTGGTAAAACGTTTAAATATTCCTACAGCCCCAATGTACATTGTAATCGATTGCCGAAAAACAAGTTTTCTCTTAAGTGATGTATTCAATAAAAAACAATGAAATTTATGGATATTAGGTGTCAAACCAACACAACATTCCAATTGTTTTTCATATAGCCTATCTTTTTGTCATTACTTAAAAAATAATCAAGTATGTAAATTTTGCAAATAAACAGAGATGACGAAACAAATATTCGATTTTATTATTATCCCATTAAAACAGTGCGATGCGTCGACTCTATTACAAGAAATTGATTGCCAATGCGCATGTCGTTTTATAATTAGGATTTGATACAATTTCTCAAGACAACTTATTTATGTAAGGCTTTCACCGGAAACACTTTTAAAACGCTTAGTGTGCTTTTGTATCAAAATGTTAATCTGTTTAGATATCGACAAAGGCGTATAATGTTTCATACACGATTATACGTATTTCCGTTTATTTCAGATTATACGTGTTATTGAAGACCTCGCCAATATATTATTCTAAGCCTAGTATATTTCAATACGTAAATCCTATATTCACTATATGAATTACAGGCGTATTACATTATACTGCTCTTAAAAGAAACAATCAATTTTTTGTGCCCAAGTTTGCATCATTGCACCTTTAAAGGGACTGCTAACCACGAATGAAGGAAAAGGAAAAGTTCTAAAATACCGTATTTCTTTACAACTATTGGTTTATATTGATTAAAATAGATCGACAGGTATACAACATTACTTGAAAAAAGTATTTTTTTATTTTTATTTGTTTTCGTATTTATTTATTTTTACTGGGTATGTATACCAGGTAACTACCAGTTAACTATACAAACGCAAGTATATTGATCATCATCGTTACGTGGTTAACCCAGGAATGCAAATTGTGCATGCATAGTGAATTGTTTATATTTTATATATAAAATGATCAATCTACTTGCGTTATTTATAGTGTGTATATCGTTATGTCACCTATTTTCGCGATGTACTTTCGATTTCACATCGCGAAATTTTATTGCCGAATATACTGAAAATATGAACTTTTTTCAAGTAATGTAATATACCAGTCGTGATATTTTAATCAATATAAACTAATAATAAAAAATACGGTATTTTAGAACTTTTCTTTTTTCGTCATTCGTGGTTTACAGTCCCTGCAAATACATAACCGAAAATATATATGTTTTTTTATTATTTCTTTAATGTAATATGATAAGTGAAAATATAAGTAGTTGTATTTATATTAGCATTAGTACGGATATTATTAACTCTAGTAGTAGTGGAAGTAGTAGTTGTTGTTTGTATTGTGTTGTTATTTGTGCTGTTTTCATTCGTGTTTCCGTCGATTTTGTTATGTCGTTATGATTGTTTTGCCGTTTGCTTAATTGACGTAATGTGCAAGTCATTTTTGTTTTGGTATTGTGATCAGGAGAGTTGCTGCTAATTGTTTTGTTGAACAAGCGTAGTAGAAATTAGAGGATGTGGTGGCATTTTAAGAGTGTAGTATGGTTAGCGGTTTCTGAACATGATGTTTTAATAACTGTCAATTTGAATTATGTTGCACAATATAGCGGATTGGTAACGAATAAGACAGACAGACAGACAGACAGACAGACAGACAGACAGACAGACAGACAGACAGACAGACAGACAGACAGACAGACAGACAGACAGACAGACAGACAGACAGACAGACAGACAGACAGACAGACAGACAGACAGACAGACAGACAGACAGACAGACAGACAGACAGACAGACAGACAGACAGACAGACAGACAGACAGACAGACAGACAGACAGACAGACAGACAGACAGACAGACAGACAGACAGACAGACAGACAGACAGACAGACAGACAGACAGACAGACAGACAGACAGACAGACAGACAGACAGACAGACAGACAGACAGACAGACAGACAGACAGACAGACAGACAGACAGACAGACAGACAGACAGACAGACAGACAGACAGACAGACAGACAGACAGACAGACAGACAGACAGACAGACAGACAGACAGACAGACAGACAGACAGACAGACAGACAGACAGACAGACAGACAGACAGACAGACAGACAGACAGACAGACAGACAGACAGACAGACAGACAGACAGACAGACAGACAGACAGACAGACAGACAGACAGACAGACAGACAGACAGACAGACAGACAGACAGACAGACAGACAGACAGACAGACAGACAGACAGACAGACAGACAGACAGACAGACAGACAGACAGACAGACAGACAGACAGACAGACAGACAGACAGACAGACAGACAGACAGACAGACAGACAGACAGACAGACAGACAGACAGACAGACAGACAGACAGACAGACAGACAGACAGACAGACAGACAGACAGACAGACAGACAGACAGACAGACAGACAGACAGACAGACAGACAGACAGACAGACAGACAGACAGACAGACAGACAGACAGACAGACAGACAGACAGACAGACAGACAGACAGACAGACAGACAGACAGACAGACAGACAGACAGACAGACAGACAGACAGACAGACAGACAGACAGACAGACAGACAGACAGACAGACAGACAGACAGACAGACAGACAGACAGACAGACAGACAGACAGACAGACAGACAGACAGACAGACAGACAGACAGACAGACAGACAGACAGACAGACAGACAGACAGACAGACAGACAGACAGACAGACAGACAGACAGACAGACAGACAGACAGACAGACAGACAGACAGACAGACAGACAGACAGACAGACAGACAGACAGACAGACAGACAGACAGACAGACAGACAGACAGACAGACAGACAGACAGACAGACAGACAGACAGACAGACAGACAGACAGACAGACAGACAGACAGACAGACAGACAGACAGACAGACAGACAGACAGACAGACAGACAGACAGACAGACAGACAGACAGACAGACAGACAGACAGACAGACAGACAGACAGACAGACAGACAGACAGACAGACAGACAGACAGACAGACAGACAGACAGACAGACAGACAGACAGACAGACAGACAGACAGACAGACAGACAGACAGACAGACAGACAGACAGACAGACAGACAGACAGACAGACAGACAGACAGACAGACAGACAGACAGACAGACAGACAGACAGACAGACAGACAGACAGACAGACAGACAGACAGACAGACAGACAGACAGACAGACAGACAGACAGACAGACAGACAGACAGACAGACAGACAGACAGACAGACAGACAGACAGACAGACAGACAGACAGACAGACAGACAGACAGACAGACAGACAGACAGACAGACAGACAGACAGACAGACAGACAGACAGACAGACAGACAGACAGACAGACAGACAGACAGACAGACAGACAGACAGACAGACAGACAGNTGTGCGTATGGAAAGGCCTTGTCCATATACACATGCATACCAAATATGAAGGTTATATCTCAAGGGACATAGAAGTTATGAGCATTTTTTGAAACCCAAACGCAGATTTCGAAACCTAAACGCGGACCCTAAGTTCAAGGTCAAGGTCAAAGGGGTCAACATTTATTTGCGTATGGAAAGGCCTTGTCCATATACACATGCATACAAAATATGAAGGTTACATCTGAAGCGACATAGAAGTTATGAGCATTTTTCAAAAAAGTGTGACGGAAAGACGGACAGACAGACCGACAGACAGACAGACGGACAGTGCGATCATTATATGCCCACCTTCGAGGGCATAACAATATCGGAGTTTTCAATTTCGTTAAGATACGTATTGCAGAAAAACAGAATATCGAGCTTAACATCGCTAGTTATCATGGAGATACTCTTCATTAAGGAAGTGCGTATAAAGTTTAAAGAAGGACATATGAACCGTTAGTGGTAATAAGATGCAATATCTCCACAAGATATTTTATGATGTTTGTTTTTCGCGTAAGGTGTTAATTTAGCGCACTCGATATGGTTCTTAAGCGCGTATGAATTTTATCAAAAAAGTATGATGGCGTTTCAATCAACCTTTTCAAAGCTTGTCTTTAAAATATTCAACGATTCGATTGTGCGTAAGTCATTCGCATTACGGAGAGAGATTATACCAAGTAGCAGCTCCGATATGTTGAGGTACCAGGTCGGTCAAGTACTGAGGAGTACGTGAATTTCGAATTGGGTAAACAAAATAATAAAAAAATGGGTTTGTCGAGTCAAACCGGTCCACTGTTAATTTATATTTGCGGTTTGGTTAAAGATACTTACACGTGTATTTGGATATTGGACGCGCATGCGTTTAGTATGTTCCGTTATGAACCGTTATGCCATTCTATTTTAATTTTTGTTAAACGTCAACCAAATGTTGTGAAACTTAGCTTCCTAATTATACAAGCAGAAACACGTGTTTCGAAAAATCAATTTGATTGAATGTACAAAATTGTGACAGAAATGCTCAATAATACTATAGACAAACTCATAAAGTGGGAGAAAAATTCAATTGGATTTTCGAAAAATCAAGTGGGAAAACGAAACATCCCATGGGATTTTCGAAAAATCACATGGAAGGACCAACATTGCTTATACATTTCATAGTGAAAAAAAACGCAGTTTTTATGCAAAAATAACAGCGTTATAAATCAAAAATAAGACTTTTATCGCATACTTTATTTCAAAGAAGCAAATCTTCAAGAAAAAGGGTACTTTAGTTTGCGAAATTTCGGTTTCGCAAAGTTTTTACGGTGGCCATTGAAAATAAAGCATGTGCAGAATCGCTGCCCGTCCATAATGATCGTTTGGTTACTGGACGGTTATCGACTACTCTCGTCACCCTGATGTTCCCGATTGCAACAATTTAAGATAATGACTGCATACCTTTCCTGAAAAAAGACAAATACTCATTTATTCTTGCGAATAATGATTGATTATTAGGAGTATTTTGTTTGGAAACTCTGGCACAGTTCCTGTCAATGCCTGTTATTTATTATTCAAAGAGTTATAACAACGAGCATTTAAAACGTCGATTTGTTATAAAACCACGTTAACATATAATTGTCAATGCTGGAACAATGATAAATGATTAATTGCAAATTCCTTGAAACATATTCCCCCGAGACCATTGGGAAGTTTTAATGAGAAATGTGTATGTCCCCCGTGACCGACGGGACTTGTGTTCAGAGAATAACGCGAGAAAGGTCCGCTGTGAACGGGATAGGACCATCCGAAGAATGCGACTATAAAGACATGTTGTGTTTATCGAGGTTTATTGAAGCGTTATTCTCCACGTTTCACTAACTTTATTGTTTGGTAAGTTTGAGGATAAGGTATTTTACCAAACAGATTTTTTTCAGTTAGCGCGATGCGAGATGATATTAAGCTACTATTTATTAGCTACGATAATCGTCTTATATAATGTATGATAATAGTCAGGCTCTTATAGTGCTTGATCTATCAAGTTTTAAGGTTATCAACCTCTTCAATATCTAGCAAATGATATTTTGATGAAAAAAAACACCAGCAATTAGAAAAACGAAACTAGTCTTTCTGTTTCAGTAAGGAAATTGGTTACAGATGAATATTATTTTGCTATGAGCATTAAGCTTACATGTTAAAATAAAGAAACTAAAATGCAACTTCGGTTGTTAATGAGTCGTAAAAAATGGCATTTGAGCGATACCGACATTTAACATTTAACAAATAGCAATAGTCTATCAGCAGCATGCATGGTGCATAAGCATTCCATATGTTTGTACGACTGTGCTTATTTTGGGAACAAATACAAATGCTGGTTTATATATATACTTTAAAGAATGTAAGAGAACTGTGCACAATTGTTTTGTCCTTCTTTATAAATAAATTCAAAAGTTACCGTTTGTCCCACGTGTTATTGTGAAATGTTGTTATAAATAGATACGCCGCAAATTTAGTTCCGCTTTGTCATGTTTACTGACTGCATATTGCACACTTGTTTATGTTTTATAACAACGTACTTACAACAATCGAATAAGGTATCACCGCTTTCACTGTTATAACGTTTATATTTTAAGAGGGTGTATATATGTACATGTTCACAAAAGAAATAGCAACGGCTTATATATGCAGTTACACGTTAATAAACATTCGTCGGAAAATATAACAGAATTTCGTAACGTAGTTTAAATTATTGAACAAATAATTTTAATTATTGACCATAATACACATGGCTGATACTTGAAACAAACAAAAAAACTGTCATGGATTGACTGCCTGCTTTGTTTCAAACGGTATCATAATTATTGACATGACTATGCAAATATTGTGGATGATAGCCAATAAGTGCCGCCAAGAATGAAATTGCAGGGTTGAATTTAAAGAACAGTTTGTAGCTGAGTTGATTATTTATGTAAACTAACACATAGAGATTTCAAAGTTAACTAGCCAACATTTATAACTCCCATCTGTATAATTATGCATCATGTTCTAAATGCTTCCTTACAAACCATATTTTATAAATGGTCGATTGCGTTTAAAGCACGCATACGTTATGTTATTTGCCGTAAGTATCTGCAAACATTTGGCACACACAGTTCGATGTATTGAAATTTACTGTTTAACATTCTTCCTAATATTATACAAAATGTAAACAGGTAGAAATAAATTAAGATATGCCTGTCATACGCATCAGTTGTTTTTCATATTGACTATCTTTTGTCATGATATTGAGTTAAAACATTAACTAAAATGGTTTGCTACTCGACATAACCGGATATAGCGATGTAAACATTGCCCCCAATAAAATACGCAACGCAATAGTTTCTGGAGACTGGTGGAAAAAGCCGGAATAGGCCATTCATATGTGCTTTGTATTGTTGAGGACAACACTCGACAACGTTTGCATAATTCATTAGCTTAGAATTTGAGAACGTAATAAACAACCCTATGACGGCATACCACGAATTAAATATTAGTTTTGAAAACCATTAACGTCCGCCGAGCTGCATTTATATAATCAACTAATAAGCTCGATTCAATTTCGCATTATCATGAGTCACACAATTAAAGAACGACATTTACCTTTTTGCCAATTACAACTTCTGACGCAGACGTTTTAATTAGTTTACAATCGTACAGGACGCGTTTTAATTGTTACTTTGACAGTCGATTTTGTTTGACAATAATATTTTACAACCCAAACACTAACACTAACTGTTTGTTTTATCTAAATATGCAACATCACGGTTTTAGTGAAGTGTCCCAGCACACAAATACTATGCTCATTTTCCGAGCCGTTATGTTTTTACCTAGACTTTATAAAGGTAATTAAGTGTATTTATTATAGAGCAATGTCATGCATCAGTTACAAAATGGGAATCTGCCGATGGCATGTCAAATCAACTAGTGTACTTTCTATGATAAGTCACCGTATAGTTTTATATATTGAACATTTGAAATAAAAACATTATGTGCAGACAAAACGTATATCAACGATCAATACACTTGCCCTCTGCGCATAATTGCGTATTTTACAAGACGTGTAATGCGATAGAGTGAACCTAAAATTTATCCCATGTGTTTGACTTTACACAATACAGCGACTTGTACATGTTATGCAAATAACGCAGTATTTTGCAAATAATGTTGGGTTATGCAAATACCACATAACAGTTTATTTTTTTTGTGTGATAAAGACGGAGGCTATAATTGCAGGTCCCTATTATTAATTTTCATAAGAATTGGTTAACACAATGGACAATGCTGTATTGATGTAAGACATCCACGCGGAGCGACCTAAACTGAAATACACACGTTTGCGTAAGCCTAGGAACGCTCACATCATACGATAAATAAAAATATGAATTTCCCCACTAGATTTAAACAACATTTTTAAACAGCAATATCTGACACTTCCTGTAGCTCAACGAATGTTAATTCGAATCTTTTTCCTTGTGCTACGTACAGAGAAACTAAGTGGTAACTGCCAATTTTATAGTCGTAACTACATGTAGCGCCGTGTAAACACACCCCCTTACTAACACGACACAATGAAAATACCAATACGACAAAATCGAGCATGTGTGCGCCAAAATACCAAATACTTGGCACATGTTCGCCACTTTATATTTCCTAGTTAACTCGCCCACATATGTAGCACTAAATCTGTGTTAGAAGGTCTACCATATATGTATATCCATTTGTTTCTTAATGACTATTTACCACACATATAGAGAATACTAGGTCGGTGCCGAATAAAGCGATGTCTATATTGCGAGGCTTAGAAAATCTGAACAACGAGCCTTGGCGAGTGGTTCAGATTTTCGGGCCGAGCAAAATAAACGTCGCTTTATTCGGCACCGACCTAGTATTCAATTTATCCCATCAATATTCTATTCATCCTACATTTTTAATATTTAATTTGTTTCTTATGCAATCAAAATAGTAGTATTTAATTGCTAAAAACAAAAGCAAAATCAGATTAAAATAACTGAATCTAACCTTGCGTAGTAATATTAAAATTGTTTGTGATCTTTCCCGTTTACGCCATCCGAAATAGTCCTTAAAAATTCCACGCAAAAGCAGAGTAACAAAACAAACTATAATCGCTATATGCCTCGATTGAAATGTAATCAGCATTCCAAATGATACACACTCAATTAGAACACTAACGCTTTTGTTCAAATTAAAATTCTAGTTTCACCACTGCAATAAACAAAAGAATGGCTTCCATTTTGAACTTACGTCAGGCATGATTCAGCATTTATCCCCGACGATAATGTAAATTTTAGTCTATACACAACTCTTCTTTTTACACACCTTTTACTTACTGGCATAACAAAGTCAAACATCTACTGGTTCTTGTTCTACTCACTAAAGTTGTGTAATTACCATGTTAATTTTCGTCAGTTTTGTTTGCCTTTATGGCGAGTTAAAACTTCTTCACACAAAACACAATTGATTTCTTCATCGCTATTTGGTTTAAAAACACGCTTACCTCAATGAAAACTATAATACAATCCTTATAAAAATACAGTTACAACGATATATACTTCCATTTTCTGTTCTTCAATCCCTTTTTTTCGACATTTAATTTAACCACACTATGTTTTAATGGTTGAATTTGTTCTGACCCAAAACACAATTTTCGAAACCGTACTTCTATTGAAGCGATTTATTTTATTAATATCAAAATTTACAATTATGCATTACAACCACACAATCCGAAATACGTTTTGGATATATTCGATGCTTTCACAAATATTTTACTGTTAATAAATTAACACATCCGACTTTTCCATCTTAAAATCCAGAGAGTCAAAATTAAACTGGTGTGTTTCGTCCAGACATTACATCACACGAGATACGTCATAAATTGCGCAATCAATTGAATGAAAAATAAATGTACGGAAAGCCGGTTTTGAGATAAATTTCAGTGGAAATTCGGCTTTTATTTATATACGGTATATTGATTTGAAAAGTAAACATTTATTTCATGTATAAATCAAAAAAAGTTGTCCACCGCGAGTGGCAACTATTTTTCAGCATTGCCGAAATAAAGGAAAATATATTCCACAGTGGTTTATTTGAACACTGCACGTCTGATGATGGGATACAATTGTACACACCATGCTGATATTATAACATTATTGTTAGATCTTATAATGGCAAACATAATTTGTAACATTGTATTTGTTTAAATATTTATTTAAATATAAACCTCCATACAATGTATTGAATTAATGCAATGAATGAATAATAATCAAATGTACTGTAATGTTATGCTCTACACATTTGTATGTACTACAATATGGCCACCTCAGATACACAAAAGATAATTGTGTATGAAAATTGTTTTATCAATTTAAGTTCATATGCGATGTGCTAGAGTGATTTTTAGGTACAACGAATACATTTACAAAAATGGAATTGAATTCGACATTACAAAAATTTATAGAATTCTCTCCATTAGTTTTCTCCCCTATTTTACAGAGTTTTCACCTTCATTGTTCTACCCTATCTTACAGAGTTCTCTTCCCTATTAAACAGTGTTCACTGCCTTATTTTTACAGTGTTATTCCCCCTTTTACAGAACTATTTCCCCTATTGTACAGAGTTCTATACCCTATGACAGATTTATCTCCCCTGTTTGACATATTTATCTACCCTATTTTTACAGATTTCTCTCCCATATTTTACAGAGTTATCTACCTTATTTTACAGATTTATATCCCCTGTTTGACACATTTATCTCCCCAATTTTTACACAGTTCTTTAACCTACTTTACATAGTTATCCACCCATGTTTTACAGGGGTAAGGGCTAGATTTTACAGATGTATTTCCCCCTATTTTACATAGTTTTAGTCCCTATTTGACTTATTAATCTCCCCTGTTTGACACATGTTTATTCCCTCTCTTTTTTTTGTTTAAAGATTTCGGACCCTTATTTTTTTGAAGAGTTCTCTCCCCTATTTTACAGATTTCTCTCCCCGGTTTTACAGAGTTCTTTGCCCCTTTTTTACATATTTATCTCCGCTTTATTCTTGTTATTGTCATAAGAGCTTTTTCATAAGCACTTTGATATTGTCATTAACCCTTTGATATTGTCATTAGCGCTTTAATGTTGTCATAAGTGCTTTGCTATTGTAATAAGCGCTTTGCTATTGTCGTTTTCGCTGTGCTATTGTCATAAGCGCTATGCTTTTGCCATTAGGGCTGTTATATTGTTATTAGCGCTTTGATATTGTCATAAACGCTTTGGCATTGTCATTTGAGATTTGCTATTGTGTTTTGCGTTTGCTATTGTCATAAGCGCTTTGGTACTATCACAAGCGCTTTTATATTGTCGTACGCGCTTTGATTTTGTCATAAGCGCTTTTATATTGTCATACGCGCTTTGCAATTGTCATAAGTACTTTGCTATTGTGGTTTGCTCTTTGATATTGTCGTAATCGCTTTGTTATTGTCATACGCGCGTTGATATTGTCATAAGCACTTTTACATTGTCATAACTGTTTTGATATTGTCATAAGCGCTTTGCATTTGTCATAAGTACTTTGCTATTGTGGTTTGCATTGTGGTTAACATTGGCATAAGCGCTGTGTTATTGTTATTGGCATTTTGATATAGTCATCAGCGGTGTAATATTGTCTCAAGCTTTGTGAATGTTTCATAAGCGCTATGATATCGTCATCTGCTATCATATTGTCTTTTGCGCTGTGATATTGTTTTTGACCTTGTTATATTTTCATTTGCGATGTGATATTTTCACCAGCGTTGTGATATCGTTATCAGCGTTTGAATTTGTGGTCAGCGCTCTGATAGTATCACGAACGGTTTGATATTGTCATAAGCTGTGTCATATTGTCATTAGCGTTTTGATATTCCCCTTCGCGAAAGAGGGTAGAGAACACTGTAAAATAGGGTAAATAGATCTTTAAAATAGGTGAGAAAACTCTGTAAAAAGGGAAAAGAACTCTTTCAAATAGGAGAAAGAACTCTGTAATAAAGAGGAGAGAAATATGTTCTATTGGGCAGAGCACTCTGTAAAATCATGGAGATACAGCTGTTATATAGGGAAGTTAACTCTGTTTAATAGGGGAGATAAACCTGTACAATAGGAGAGAGAACTATGTAAAGAAGTGGAGAGAACTCTGTGAAAAAGCGGCGATAACTCTGGTAAATACGGGAGATTACTTTGTTAAATTAGGAAGAGAACTCTGTAAAATAGGGGAGAAAACTATGCAAAACTGGAAAGATAAATCCGTGAAATACGGGATATACATCTTTAAAATAGAGGAGATAAACCTGTACAATAGGGGAGAATACATGTGTAATAATGAAAAAATAAATCTGTAAAATAGGGTATAGACACCTGTAAAATAGGGGAGCGAACTCTGTAAAATAGGAGAGAGAACTCTGAATAGTAAGGGATATAACTCTGTAAAATAGTAGAGAGAAATATGTACAATAGGGCATAGCACATTGTTAAATCGTGGACATAAAACTGTAATATAGGGGAAGTTAACTTTGTTAAAAAGGTGAGATAAGTCTGTACAATAGGGGATATAACTATGTAAAGAATGGTTGATAACTTTGTTAAAAAAGGGGAGACAACTCTGTAAAATAGGGCCGATGAATCTGTAAAATAGGAAAGATAATCTGTAAAATAGGGTAAAGAAATCTGTAAAATAGGGAAGAGAACTCTATAGAATAGTGGTGAGAATTCTGTTAAATAGTAGTGAGACCTTCTGTTAAATAGGGTAGATAAATCTGTAAAATAGGGTAGAGAACTCTGTTAAATATGGGAGTAAACTCTTTAAAATAGGGGAGATAACTCTGTAAAATATGAGAGAAAACTCAGTAAAATAGGGTAGATATCTCTTTAAAATAGGGGAGAGAACTCTGTACGATATGGGAGAGAACTCTGTTAAATAGGGGAGAGAACTCCGTTTAACAGGGGAGATTACTCTTAAAAAGGAAGGATAACTAAGTTAAATAGGGGAAATAAATCTGTAAAATATGGGAAATAACTCTGTTAAAAATGGGGTGATAACTCTATCAAAAAGGGAAGATTTTGTAAAATAGGGAAGATAACTATGCAACACAAAGAAGATAAATCCGTCAAATAGGGGATATAAATCTTTAAAATAGACAAGATAAATCTGTTCAATAGGAGAGAGAACTCTTTAAAATTGGGGAGAGAACTCTGTCAAGTAAGGAATAGAACTCTGTTCTATAGGGGCGATGAATCTGTAAAACAAGAAAAATAAATCTGTTTAATAGGGTAGATACACCTGTAAAATAGGATAGAAAGTAGGGGATGGAACTCTGTAAAAATGGACAAAGAAATACGTATAATAGGGCATAGCACTTTTAAAATTGTTGACATAAAACTGTTATATAGGGGAGGTAACACTTTTTAATAGGGGAGATACATCTGTAATAATAGGGGAGAGAACTCTGTAATATAGCACAAAGAAGTCTGTTAAATAGGGGAGAGAACTCTGTAAAAGAGGGCAGATGAATATTAAAAAAGGAAAGATAAATCTATAAAATAGGGTAGAGCTTTCTGTAAAATAGGGGAGATAACTCTGTAAATCTGTAAAAAAGGGGAGATAATTCTGTAAGAAAGGGGCGATAACTCTGTTAAAAAGGGGATTTAAATCGGTCAAATAGTGGAGATAAACCATTTAAATAGCAGAGAGAAAACTGTAAAATATGAGAGTGAAGTATGTAAAATAGGGGACAGAACTCGGTGAAATAGGGGAGAGAACTCTGTTAGAGGGAGAGATAACTCTGTAAAATGGCGTAGTGAATTCTGTAAAATTTGGGAGATAAATCTGTAAAATAGGGGAGCTAACTCTGTAAACTAGAGGAGATAAATGTGTCAAATAGGAGTGAGAACTCTGTAAAATAGGGGAGATAACTTTGTAAAATAGGGACGAAAATTTTGTAAAATGGGCGAGTGAACTCTGCAAAATAGGAATACAAATCTGTACAAAAGGGGAGAGAACTCTGTAAAGTAAGTGATATAACTTTGTAAAATTAAGGAGAAAACTATGTTTAAAAAATAGGAGATAAATCTGTCAAATAGTGGAGATATCTCTGTAAAAATGGGAGATAATTCTTTCAAATAGAAGAATTAAATATGTCAAATAGGGAAGATAAATCTGTACAATAGGGGAGAGAACTCTGTTATACAGGAAAGAGAACTTTGTAAAATTGGGAAGATGCATCTGAACAATAGGAAAGATAGATCTGTAAAAAAGGTTTGATAAATATTTTAAATTAGGGAGATAACTGTGTTTAATAGTGGAGAGAAGTCTGTTAAATAGTGGAGAGAACTCTGTTTAATAGGGGAGCTAAATCTGTAAAATAGGGGAGAGAACTCTGTAAAATATGGAAGAGAACTCTCTATAATATGGGAGACACCTCTGTTAAATAGGGGAGATAACTCTTAAAAATAAGGGATTTTTTTATGTTAAATAGGGGAGTTAAATCTGTCAAATAGGGGAGATAACTCTGTAAAAATGGGTGATAACTCTGTCAAATAGGGAAGATAACACTGTAAAATAGAGAAGATAACTCTGGCAAACGGGAAAAAAAACTCTGTTAAATAGGGGAGAGAACTCTGTGAAATAGGGTGAAAACTTAGCAAAACAGGGAAGATAAATCAGTCAAATAGGGGATATAAATCTGAAAAATAGGGGAGAAAAAACTGTATAATAGAGGAGAAAACTCTGTTAAATAGGGGGAGAATTCTGTTTAATAAGGGAGATAAATATGTTAAATAGGGATGATAACTCTGTTAATTAGGGGAGAGAACTCTGTTAAATAGGGGAGATACATATGTTAAAAAGGGAACATTAATCGGTAAAATAGGGAAGATAACTCTATAGGATAGGAAAGATAGCTCTGTGAAACGGGGAAGTAAATTTAAAGAATTTGGGGAGATAAATCTGTAAAATATGTGAGATAACTCTGTAAAATAGAGGAGTTAACTGTGTCAAATAGGAGAGAAAACTCTGTAAACTAGAGGAGAAAACTATTTAAAATAGGGGAGAGAGCTCTGTAAAGTAGGGAAGATAAATCTGTAAAATAGTGAAGATAAATCTGTAAAATAAGAGAGATAACTATTCAAAACAGGGAAGATAAATCTGTCAAATAGGGGTTATAAATCTGCAAAATAGGGGAGATAAATCTGAACAATACAGAAGAGAACTCTGTAAGATATGGGAGATAAATATGTTAAACAGGGGAGATAACACTGTATAATACGGGAGGGAACTCTGTTAAATAGAGAGATAAGTGTGTAAAAGAGGGGAGATAACTCTGTCAAATAGGGGAGTTAAATCTATAAAACAGGGGAAAAACATCGGTAAAATAGGGAAGAGAACTCTATATGATAGGAGAGAAAGCTCTGTAAAACGGGGAAGTAAACTCAGAGAAATTGGGAAGATAAACCTGTAAGAAATGGGAGATAACTCTGCAAAATAGAAGAGACAACTATTTAAAATAGGAGAGAGAGCTCTATAAAATAGGGGAGTTAAATCTGTAAAATAAGCGCAATAAATCTGTTAAATAGGGGAGATAAATATATAAAAAAGGGAGGTAACTCTGTCAAATAAGGGGATTTTAATCGGTCAAATAGTGTAGATAAAACCTTCCAGTAGCCGTGAGAAAACTGTAAAATATAAGAGTGAAATCTGTAAAATAGGGACAGAACTCGACAAAAAAGGGGAGAGAAGTTTGTAGAGAGATAACTCTGTTAAATTGGAGAGTGAACTCTGTAAAATTTAGGAGATAACTGTGTCAAAAAGGAGAGAGAGCTCTGTAAAATAGGAGAGACAACTATGTAATGTAGGGGATATTTCTCTGTAAAATAGGGAGATAAATATGTACACTACGGGAGAGAACTCTGTAAAAAAGGGGGGGAATACATCTGTAAAATGGGGAAGTGATCTCTGTAAAATAGGGTATTCAAATCTGTACAATAGGGTAGATAACTCTGTAAAGCAGGGGATATAACTCTATACAATAGGGAAGAGAAATATGTACAATAGATGATAGAACTATTTAAAAAAGGGGAGATAAATCTGTAAAATAGGGGGGATTACTCTGTTAAAAAGGTGGATTCATATAAAAAATAAGGGAGAGAACCCTGTAAAGTAGGGGAGAGAACTCTGTAAAAACTGGGGATAGAAATATGTACAATAGGGGAGATGAATCTGTAAAATATGAAAGATAAATCTGTAAAATAGGATTGAGAACTCTGTGAAATAGGACAGAGAACTCTGTAAAATAGGGGAGAGAACTGTGTTAAATAGGGGAGAAAACTCTGTTGAATAATGGAGGTAATCTGTAAATAGGGGAGAGAACTCTGTAAAATAGGGGACATAACTCTGTAAAATAAGGGAGGGAAGTCTGTTAAATATGTGAGAGAACTCTGTTAAATAGGGGAGATAAATCTGTCAAATAAGAGAGATAACTCTGTAAAATAAGGGAGATAACAATGTTAAATAGGGGAGATTAATACATCAAAAGGGGAGATAACACTGTAAAAAAGTGGAGATAACCCTGTCAAATAGGGGAGATAACTCTGTAAAATAGAGAAGATAACTCTGTAAAATTATTATTATTATTATTATTATTATTATTATTATTATTATTTAACATATTTAAATAGCACTTTTTACACGAATTCACACGTTCAGAAGTGCTGTACAATATAAATGTATGGTTCAACCAGTACAATAAACAAAGACATTTAAAACTATTATAAACAATGATAGATGGACACATATAAAACTAAAATAGATGAGAACCTATGGAATACGAGGACATAAATGACAAGCATAAAATATAGTATTTAAGAATTAAAGCAAAGTATAAGAAATACCTATAAACGCTTAAGTAATTAATACCAATCTTAACATAGAAAAAACGTTTAAAATAACATACTAAAGTGCTATTAGATAAATCAGTGCTTTGTTAAAAAAATCTTATTACGGAGTTCATTTTGAAATAATAGGAGAGAGAACTCTGTAAAATAGGGGGGAGATAAATCTGTAAAATAGGGGAGATAAATCTGTACAATAGAGCAGATAACTCTGTCAAATAGTGAAGAGAACTCTGTAAAATAGGTGGGGATACATCTGTTAAATAGGGGAGATAAATCTGTACAATAGGGGCGAGAACTCTGTAAAATTAATAATTCGTGTTAGTACTTTCTGATTGTACAATTTCTCTTATAATATCCCTGGTTACAATGTAAGTTAGTCAGAAATACCTTCAGCCTTTGAGTCAGACAGCTAGCAAGAAATAAAGCGCCAACCGACCGATCAATTAATACATGAATGAACGAAGTAGCAGGCAAAGGCGCTTATAAAGGGAAAGAGTCATGGAAGACACAATTAAGGAACACATTGCTTATTTCCCTTTACACCAAAAACGGATCCAATGTGCGATTACAAACGAGTCAAACATGTTGTGTTGTTTGATGTAATGTGAGTTGTTAAAAATTACAAAATGTGCCTAATGTATCAATTGTTGTACTTTGGTGCATATTACTGCATGCTTACGTAAAAGAAATGATACAGTTGTTTGCGCTTTGCATGACGACGATTTATAAAAACTAGAATTAACCACGGGTACATTATAATGAACATGCTGTGAGATTTTTTTCCTATCAGGTTTACCTTTTGCTTATTTGTATTTTTTCTACCTTGCACCTTTTCTGTAATTTCACAGCAATTAATATCAGTAATCAGCATTCATATTTGATCATTGTACGTGTTTGTTTTTGTTTCTTTTATTGTATCAACACAATTGTGTTAATGTGCAAACTACGTGGTTTTTATTTTATTTTTAATTGTAATACTAGGTTTACCAAAAATAAATTGGTATTTTCATATTTCGTTAGAAGCATTTTATTATGCCTGTGAAACATTTAGTCTTTAAGACTTTCGGCTGCCAAATGATGTTGAACCAGTAGACGGGACCCTTATTCCACTAACCAAACCAAATGAATCCGAAAAAAAGCGTAATAGCCCTTGATGTGTTGCTATGCTCTTGGCAATTCGTGGCCATTACAAATTATAAAATTAAGAAGTTCATTTCCATTAATGCCTTGAATCCTGAATCGTTATCAGCAATTATTTTATACCATATATGTTCCCTACGGAACTCTCTCTGATGGTTTTATCTTTTGATAATGATGCACAAATAAGCGTGTTTATTTCTCGAAAAGATGGAAAATACATTTATCTTTCTGTCCTGCGTAACAACTTGCTGATTAGGTGATGCATACAGTTGGTTGGGGAACGACTTTCACGCATATTTGAAGTCAATTTGATTTGTTAAATTTGTGTTTCAAATAGGTATGCCAGTAGCCATTCAGAGCAAGCAGTTCCATATTTGGATTCATTACAGTTCGCTTATGACATTCGATTGATTTGTGTTTTAAAGGATGCCCATGTTTGTTGAATGTAGCACACAGAGAGTAATCAGCCAGCGTATATTGCCTTGGTATATTATCTAACGTAATTGCGTTTCAACTTGATGTTTAGAATGGAACTAATTTAATAGAAATGTGTTATATGCACTTTTAATCACAATTGCTAGACCTTCTTACCTCTGACTACCCACGTGATTGTCAGGCTTTTTTTTAATCATCGCCATATACATTTTTTGAATTAAAGTTCTTTGCTTATTGAAACAAACACAAATAGTTAATTGAATAACTGATGAGAAAAGTCTAATCAGTTGTTAAACAATATTGATAAAAATCTCTTAAATAGACAGGTTACTATGTACCACTATTGTATTGAATTGGGCTATTTACATGCGCTTAGACAATAAATTGTTGTCAAACGTTTAAGCTACGCATTGCCCAGCGCGCCATGGCATTGTTTGCAACTGTGACATATATTTTCTGGAAAATAGTTTTGACCGAAAGCATATACGAAGACAAATACATTTTGTGACTTAAGCTTTGGGGTATTTGTCTAGACCATTCATTCTGTCACTGCAGTACATTGTTATCGAATTTTGGGAAAAGGTGTCATACACGTTCATTATTCATTCATTGGCATACTTTCTGTTCTGTAAGAAGGTGTTTAGCAGACGAAAGAAGCCACAGGAAAAACACATAATACTGCGTTATAAGATATACAATTTTATTCCAATGAGGCTTTAAATTTCTCCGCTTACGATTTGTTCATTGAATAAATCCCCGGTTATCTCAGTTGGTATATCGATGGACTACAAATCCAAAGATCGCACATGTGATCGTCGACCCGACCACATAACTCATATAGGAGTTGTTCATGAAATCCTTTCTACGCCGTTTCACCTCTACCTCTGTTTTAAGTAGGGCAGTTTTCAGTTACTGGCATGGGTATGTGCACCAATAAAAGCTAGCACAGGACCAGTGTGCGTTGGTTAACTGACCGCCGTGATATGAATAAAATAGTGTTGAAATCGGCATAACATTCAAGTAAACAAATAAACAAACAATGCACGCCGCATTCTGTACTCATATTGAATTACATATCATGCGTCCATCTGGAAGCAATGAAGACAAAACTATATTTATTTATTTTATTGACATATCCAAATAAAAATGATAAACACATCACTTCCATTCGAAATTCCTAAATGATTTTAGATTATCAACTTTTAACAAATAACCATGCATGTGCGAAATTCCATATCAATCATTTGAAAATTAGGCAAAAATAGCGTCAATTTGAAGGAAACATAAAAATACAATACAACCATGAACACTGTCATTCTAGATTCTCGAATGAAATGCGATTTTCAACTTCCAGATGAAAGTATTTATTTATTTATAAATCTTAGTTGAACATCATTTCAAAAAATTAAAAAGAAATAAGAAAGTAAAACAACCTACTCCAAAAGCAACAAGAAAACATGCAAACATGAAACAAGCAAACACCAAAACCATAAAAAAAGGAATAACTCAACAATTGCTGTTTCAAGTTTAAACACCGTTTATAAGCGCTCTATAAACTTAACCCAACTTTCAATTGAGCGGATATACATATAGTTTTGGCCCATATCCTTCTACAAACCGTCCACAAACCGTCTTTAGTGGAATCTTAAAGAATAAACCAATGTATCACACTTTTATTGGTCAACATGTAATGCCTTTGCTAAGTTTACGATTGCAAATGTTCATATCCGTGGGTATGCGCTGCAAAAATGTAAAATGGCCGGTAAAGCTGTTAACTTTTATATTAAAATATGTATGTACATTTTATATTAAATCTTTAAACTATTACTTAATTCTAAATAAATATTTCAGCTCAAATCTTGTTTGAATGTTCGATAATAGTTTATGCGTTACACTTGTACATATGTTATTAACTTCAAATATTGACAACCTCTTAATAGTTTTAGTCTCAGATTATTAGAACGTTGCTTCTTGTATAATGCTTTAATAATATTTAATTTCGTTGATAATTCGATTATTTAGTACAGTCCCTTAAATAATGCTTAATTTTGTTACTGGTGACGTCATCGTGTCTTCCTAATAAATACGTCATCGCTACGAACAACCGACACTGTTTTAGATACATGATAGGTACATGTACTCCAGTTTATATCGGTCAACTTCATTCATAATTATTTTTTCTCTGATGGTAGTTTCTTGATCAATTTATTTTTAAGCTTCGTTTTATTTATTTTGAATTAGTCACATAAACAATCAAGTAGGTAATTTGGATCTTTTACACCCAATATTGCTGCTTCTTCCTGTAGGTGCGCGATGATGATCTGAAATATTAACTATATGATGCTATATTCTGAAATCTTTTTTGTATAAAGAAGGGATGTAGTTGATGCGTGTTAGTAATTTCATTTCATCGTGCCTCAAAAAGTTGTAACTCTGTTGCTCTGGTCTCCTTTCAACCATTGAGTAATAAAATAGTAATTAAATTGAATGCGTTTTAATTCCCTTTTATTACTGTTTAATTTGAGTTGCAATGCTATGAGGTTAAATTTTATTTACACTTATATGTATCATGAATATTGCTGGGCCAAGTGTGAGGTTGAGCGCTCATTAACTGGTTTAAACCCCCAATGCTTAGCATTGACCGTTCCAAGGCGGTGACCCCAGCTTTATTCTACTATGTGTATATGTTGTTTCGTTTTGTGCCGTACTGTACCGTTTTGGCAATTGGTTCCTTGCCATAAATAAAGGACCACAGAGGTGTGTATGATAAAACTGCAATACTGCTGCAGCTTCTGGAGTTTCACTTCGTCATATTGTGTTTTGGAAATGTAATGCTTTATATCTGATTTTTACTTAACACGTGGTCGTGTTAGGTTGCGATTTGCCAACATTACGTTCGAATTCATCATGCAGTCAATGACACGATATTAAAATGACAGCATAATTATCCGCTGATATTATCGGACATATTGGAGTTTCCATTAGCGAGGAATCCGCAAAGACAATCTCGTTTCATAATTTGTTTCAGTCGTATATAATAAAATATATATGCAAATGTTTATATTTGGAATTTTTCCGTTAGAAGAGAAATCTATATTCAAGTTATGTTTTAACAATTTATTACTTAAAAAAACACATTTTACAGTCTTTACCATTATATTATGTTAAAAATACATCAGTGTTCGATATTGTATCTTAATATGTTAACAGTATGCATAATGTCAAAACATACCCAAGAGCAATTCTAGTTCAATTTGTCTTTTACATTCAAATAAATAATATTTGCCGAAATTCTCACATCTGCGAGTACCGATTCTACAAAACACATGTTTTGGGAATGCAATAAAGTTCAACATGTCTGTTTGGCAGTTATAATCATGATACAAAACAAATTTGGTTTGGACCATAACACGAATCTTCCTTTGAAATAATCTAAAGTGCATACAAGTGCACAATAATAACGCCATTAATTGTATCATTCTTTTAGCCAAATACTTTAGCTTTAAATGTAAATGCGAAACAACCGCCCCATTATTACGGCAATACAGTAGCTACTAGACCCATAGGCTTAACACAGAGGAAACAATATCACACATAAAACACACACATGAAGTGTTAAGGCAAAGACGGAGCACTTTCTTAGAAAATACAGCCAATGTCTTTTTAATATAGTACTATAAATAGACTCAACTGAACCTAGACCACATATCTCTTTCTTCTCTCCAAAACATTATACTCTGAAACCATATTTCTTTCAGTTACATTCAGCAAAAATGCTTGACTCTTTATGTGTGTTTGTATGACTGTAAAATGCTTGTTGTCAGAAATAAAATGTTAAAAAAAAAGAAATTGCCACATGCTGAACCTGAAAGACACATATGGTACAACATGAACTAAATATAGAATAGAGGTGATTTTGGATAAGTTGTGCGATTTGCATATGAACTTTTGATTACCAATACTTGGATTGTAAAATTACACGCGTTGTTCACTTTAGTAATACAAAATAATGCATATTATTCGTTATATTTATTTAATAATAGTTATGGTAGACAGTTAAGCAAACATAATTCCATTGTGTCTTGAACTAAATATATTGTGGTATTAAAATCAAGCGCCGTATGTTGCATGTTGCATGTTGCTATAAACGATAAATGTGAAACACATCTATGCATAGATTTATCCTTAGACTATGATCAATAATTAATTAACATTGGCAATGAGGAAAAGACTATTTTTGACGCATACTAGTATATATAAGAGAAAAACAACAACATTGTGAACAACATTGTGAACTAGTTTGCACTTGATAAAGAAATGAAATCAATGACTTTCCAGCTTGTCATACAAAATGGAAATGTTTTATTTTGACTGGAAAAATGTACATGCACTCCTGTTCAATCTAAATTAGGAAACATATATCAGATTGCTCCAGTGCAGAATATTCCACAGAATATTGGGAACAAAATTCATTATGTTCAAAACAAAAATTGTTGCCCAAAATCTATGTACAATCTGTTATAATGAAGTATAAAACATTATGCAATGGTTCTGGTAGTGTCCATATACCGAAGAACGTGTTAAATGTGTTGTTGAGTTTATTCGCCGAAATAGACCAAGCATACCTATTCATATTACAAATCAGGATCTAGTACTTGGAATTATCTATCAAAAAATGAACAATTTAAACATTGTTAGAGGAAAACAGAATCCCGTCAAATAATGGACTTGTAAATAGTATGAAACACACTTATGAAATTAACAAAAAATGCAATTATTTCAGATGAAGAATTGAGATTCTGGTCCCTTTAACTGACATCTTGTATAACGACATTACTAATCACAACACATAATATTAATACTGTTTATTAAACACGTTTTGTGAAAAAGCAGCATTATCAGTTTTTTCTTAAACAATGCAATTCACCACTTACTGGTTACTTTTCTTAAGTGTAATATTTTTAATATAAATAATATACCTACTTATATTCACAATTATTTTAGTTTTGTATGGTACAAGCTCGTGTTTTTTTTTTAAAAACTTGAACTATAAAACAATGATAACTGTATATGAATGTGTGCTGAATGTACGACAATTATGTTTATGTACCCATCAAGTAGCTGTTCATGAAATACTCTGTTTATGAAATGCTAATATATGGAATTCATAGTATTATATGAATTGTTTTGTACGTAAATTGTATGTATGTAATATTCTACGAATGTATGAACTATTATACAGAGAAAATACAATTTTGCACTGAAATGAAAAGAAAAGAAAAAGTAATGGAATCAGTATTATCAGTCAATACAACGTACTAGCTGCAATAAGCTTACAACAAGATTTATCATTTTAATAATATTAGTATTATCAGAAACATTATCATTATTACAATTGTGTTACCATTAGCTTGTCTTATACGATACAGGACAATAAACAAATATAAACACTTAATATAAAAATGTACAAAGCTGGGGTCACCACATTGAAACGGTGATACTACAAATTGTTTGGCAGAGAGAGGTCCTTTGAGTCTTTTTTATCCTCCTCAAAGCACTATCAATTTCGTCAGTTAATGAATTCATTTAAATCGAAAAGCCTCCATCTTAAATATTTAGCAACACTGCCTAACACCAAAACGTCTAATACCATCTAACACTATCCCTTGCCGCCAGCGATTATTGGGATGTTTCTACATTAAGTACAGTAGATCGGAATAAATGTCTATTGAACAAGAGTAAAGCATGGTTCATAGACAAATACCCTGATATCGCCTAACACCAGATAGGTTATTGTAGATGAGTTTATGGCTTTGACTGCATTTTAATGTTTCAACGTTATTTAATGTATACACGACAGCTAATATGTATGCGATTGATATGCGTATTTAATGAAATGGCATATATTTTTTTTGTCTGGACTGTAAACACATGTGTGGCTATTATATTCGTGTGGAACGTTAACGTTGCAAAACAAATAAGCCCAGAATATCGAGCGACAACAAATAAGTATTTTATTCCCATGAACAATAACTCTTAATCAGTAAGATTTAATAAATAGTGGGGGTTGTTTTTCAACTTAAACGATACTCCCAAACTAGTAAACAACATACCATATTCTAGACTTTCCAGAGAGTTCTATGTGTAAACTTGTGCTCGAAAAGTGTGATATCAGAAATGACATTGTACGTTGTTGCGTAATTCATCCTTACAGCGCTCAAACAGATTTCCGATAGATATCGCATCATAGTTTGACCATGCTATATTTTGAGTTTAGGATTATTTTTTTAGCATATAAGTGTTCTAACATTTAAATAAATTAATACACAAACGTTACTTTAATGCACTTCCTAGTAAAGTCATAAATTGCATTGTATCACCAAACATAGTGAACATATCTGTTACAGTACACATAAATACCAACGACAATATTTATATAAGTTACTACAACTGTACTTTTTCAGAATATTCATCACACAACACAGGGGTTAAATACGTATTATATTGAGAGAAATGAACAAATACGGAGATCATGCAGCACCATGTGTGAGTGATACTATGTCACTAATAAAATGTAATTAAAAACACTTCTTTTGTAATAGTATGGTGTTAACAGTATAAACTTGCTACGTAAAACGCAACATGGTTCAAAACCAGTGATCAGCATACATACTATTTAGAACATTGCATTACATTAAACAAAAAAGTGTGCACATATTTGAATAGTTCCTTTGTACAGTTAACTGGATAAGCTCACCACTTAAAAAATGATACTATTTTCCAAAATTGGTCACGTATTAAATGCTGAGATTGATATAAAGTCTAAATAATCGATATAACATTGCTTCCGCAATTTATAATTAAAATTTAAATTCTGATACTGATCGAGAACCGAATGAAATTTATCCAATTACCAAAGTTTACCGTTTTTAACACGCAAAGCCATTAACTTATTATAAACTTATAATATCAGTTATTATTCATATTGTTAAAAATTCAAAATTCAAGTCGGTGGCTTTAGTTTAATTTAAACACAGCTTGCCAAGAGCTTATCGTTATTGGTGAACTAGAGCCTATGCTAGGATTCCACTTGAACCATAGGGATACGTTTAAAATTAAGCCACACAATTATTTAACTTAAATAAACCACATTTATAATACACTATATGCGTATTGTATTGTAACTTCGTAACACCATAGCATGTCCCAATGTCACAAAGTTTGGATATTTTGTTTAAAGAAAGCCAAAATATTATTTTAGATGGACCAACGGAAAGAGAACTCAAGTCCTACGTAAAATGTGTTACGCAATATGCCATGGTTGGCTATGACGGAGAATACTCTTACCTGTGTTTGGGTTTGTGAAACGTATTGTATAAGTAGTCAACGTCAGAAGTAATACACGGTGTGCAATGTAACATTAAATATCACACGATAACCAATGCGTTACTTAATCATTCTGCTCCGATAAATATTATAATCCATTTTGAATTAACGATCCACAACCACAGTCTAAGAGATGGCGAGTGGCACATCCGCAATGACTCATAGCATGTGACATGTCACGTGGAGTTTCAAACCACATCCGCAATGACGCATAGCATGTGACATGTCACGTGGAGTTTCAAACAACGGTGGATGTGTCGACATTCTTCCTTGATGAGAGTGGGAAAATGTATGCTTTAATGAACTTTTCTACCCAATGTGTTAAGTGTAGCAAAATGTTATTAAACAGATTGAAACAAAACTTGTGTAACCATTGTTTTTAAATACGGCGAAGGTAAACACTACAGTATCAAACCCCATGTGACTTACGCATGCTAAACTGTGTACATACATATTGCAAACTTCTCCTTGTTCTTGCTGTATTCAACACAGGCGTTTCCAATGCAGTACGATTTTCTTCATAGTATACACGTGAGCAAAGACTGCACTCGAATTTAAAGATTGAATAATGATTTATTAAACCACAATCACCATTTAGCCAGGTAGACATGTAATTGCTGCATGAAAGAAACTACGAGTTAGATCATAGGCTAAATGATACCAATGTATTCTTACATTTTATTTAAATGTTGTACTCCATTTACTGTGTTTAAAAAATGCAGAATTACGTCAATGTTTGACTTTTACCACTTACATTCGCAATNATTAGGTCGGTTTTAACCTATCTGTATATGTGGTCGGTATACACCTATATGTACACGAGGTCAGTATACACCTATATGTATATTATGTTGGTATTCACATATATGTACACGAGGTAGGTATACACCTAAATGTACATGTATATGAGGTCGGTATACACATATATGTACATGAGGTCGGTATACACCTATATAGTATATGAGGTCGGTAAACACTTTTATGTACATGACATCGTTATACACCCAGATGTACACGAGGTCGGTATACACCTATATAGTATATGAGGTCGGTAAACACCTTTATGTACATGACGTCGTTATACACCCAGATGTACACGAGGTCGGTATACACTAATATGTATATGAGGTCGGTATATAAACATATATGTCTATGTGGAAGGTATACACCTATATGTATATGAGGTCGGTATAAAACTTTGTCTATATTAAATATGGTACACCTATATGTATTAGTACGGTAGTGTGGATTTTGCCCCAATCCATCAGCACACACAAAGCCAGTCGAACTATTTTATTATTTAAGTAAGTCAAAGATGGCAATGAAGCAAAGGTTCACAATGCACATTGAGCGAGTTTTCTTATTTCAATTTGCTCATTGCTTTTCGGCGTAGCATTCTTACACAGATTTTTCACTTTTATCAACAGCTTACGAAATGCTGGGGAAATTTCTCGTCGGTAGTCCCGAATGAATAAATCTGAATATTTCATTTGCTGATTTGAAAGAAATCCCCCAGAACATTGACCACATCACTGCGTCCTTTTTTTAAAGGAATGATTGCAGCGTATAGAATGCTACACTGTTCAGTGTAGAGAAATCCGGACTATACTCTGCTTGTCCATAAGACACATAGAGACAAATTTTGGCTTAGTTACAATTTCGCATTCATTTCCATCTCGCAGAATTTCAGGATCAGTATTTGGTTAGTAAATTGTCAGGGGAAGACAGATTGGACTACTGATAAACGCCTGATGATGATAACACAGTAGTTCGTTCAAGATCTAACATAGTCTGTAGAGAACACAATAACTTATACAAGTCCGTTTCTGTTTTCATTGCGATTTATTTTGCAATTAAACTCAAACACATCGTTTTCCAATGTTAGTTAAATATTATGAACTACAAGATATGCCTAACGGCCGCCACGACAACGACACAATATCTGACCACTATGTCCGGTGGTCTGGGCGTCTACGGACTAACAAATTTAATACAAAAAGTGACTTCTTAAATACCCATGAAACACCAGACGGAAGTATGTAATAACAGGAAACATTCAGCTAATTAACGACGGAGTGTAATTAATAAATGACATTTTGGCCAATCGGATCGACGCACATAGGGAAGTCGTCTTGGTAAAGTAATTAATAACTTGTAATAAGGCTGCACCATTAAATCGTTGTTTTTGATAACATTAAGCCACACCATAAAATTGTTACTTTTTTAAATCAATGATTTTCTTTATTGTTTTATTTATACAATGATGCCATAAATACTCGTTATGTTACACAGATATAAAATAAAAGTAATTATAGGGAAAGAAATAAATGAAAACTTATCGGTAAATACCCCTTATATGCATTGTGAGAAAAAACTTCCGAAATCCTATAGTGTCATGACAAGGGGTGAACATCGTTTAATTATCTAACCACACAGGTGTGCCATTAATTTCCAATTGCACGCGTACGTGGCGAATATTTTCTTTATTTAATAAATAGACACAGGGTCGGTAAACATAAATTATGCGATCCAATATATACGTGAAAACATCATGAGACGTACCATAATAAACCGTATACACTTTATAAACTGTGCATGTAATAGACTTTTAAAGTTAATTGAACAGTTGATTTACGACGGATAAAAGATAAACAAGTAATGCACGTTTAGATTTATTTAGTTTGTAATTAAACTACATGCAATTATATAACATTGTCTATTTTGAACACTCGCGTTTGTAATTAACGCCAAATATCTTTTAAAGCCCCATTAACACTCAAAATAAACGAACATTTCGTAAAATATGTCGTAAAATAAAGTTAAACCATTAAAAATCAGTGTTTCTTTTAGCAAAAGCCAAAATAACAACACCAGATGTGGTCTGGTAATATCGATTTAACGAGATACAAAATGCTCGTTTTTATTTTTACTGGCACAATATATTCCATTTCAATTTCCCGCAACGATATCTATTCATACGACACACAAACACTATAATCGTGCATGAACATGTGTTGATTGTATTGTCCCACAAAAAAAGGAGCATTTTGTACCTTGTTAAATCTATGTTGCCAGATGTTTATTTTTATGGGTTAACTTTATTTTACGAAATATTTTACGTAATATTCGTTGATTTTAAGTGTTACTTGGGCTTCAAAATTTTGTGTGTACATATTGCGACTGTTGTACAGCAATCTCATTACAATCTAAATGTGACTTTGTAAGGATCTGAAGATATTGTATAACAGGCTACGTTCAAATTTTTGCTCTCATTTGAGGTCTTTACCATTTACATAAATGCTGTTTCTTTATAGACATTCAATAACAGTTGATTTCTACCGAATTTACAGCTTTTGATGATCTTGTTATGGTTTCCAAATATCAAATTCTTTCACATCAAATTACCAGATGCTATCAATGGTGGTTTGCAACCAAAGAAATCATATCTAGTTTCTGTTGGGAAACACAAGTAATACACATTTCTTTCAAATTGTATAAAGTGTAATGTTAACATTTAAAATTGTTTTTAAACCCCGTTTCTCAGACCACTACACATTATCCTCCGGACATAAGGGTTTGAGTTAACTTGCTGGAACCAAAACTGATGATTCATTATGATTGTATATAAANTATACACCTATATGTATATTATGTTGGTATTCACATATATGTACACGAGGTAGGTATACACCTAAATGTACATGTATATGAGGTCGGTATACACATATATGTACATGAGGTCGGTATACACCTATATAGTATATGAGGTCGGTAAACACTTTTATGTACATGACATCGTTATACACCCAGATGTACACGAGGTCGGTATACACCTATATAGTATATGAGGTCGGTAAACACCTTTATGTACATGACGTCGTTATACACCCAGATGTACACGAGGTCGGTATACACTAATATGTATATGAGGTCGGTATATAAACATATATGTCTATGTGGAAGGTATACACCTATATGTATATGAGGTCGGTATAAAACTTTGTCTATATTAAATATGGTACACCTATATGTATTAGTACGGTAGTGTGGATTTTGCCCCAATCCATCAGCACACACAAAGCCAGTCGAACTATTTTATTATTTAAGTAAGTCAAAGATGGCAATGAAGCAAAGGTTCACAATGCACATTGAGCGAGTTTTCTTATTTCAATTTGCTCATTGCTTTTCGGCGTAGCATTCTTACACAGATTTTTCACTTTTATCAACAGCTTACGAAATGCTGGGGAAATTTCTCGTCGGTAGTCCCGAATGAATAAATCTGAATATTTCATTTGCTGATTTGAAAGAAATCCCCCAGAACATTGACCACATCACTGCGTCCTTTTTTTAAAGGAATGATTGCAGCGTATAGAATGCTACACTGTTCAGTGTAGAGAAATCCGGACTATACTCTGCTTGTCCATAAGACACATAGAGACAAATTTTGGCTTAGTTACAATTTCGCATTCATTTCCATCTCGCAGAATTTCAGGATCAGTATTTGGTTAGTAAATTGTCAGGGGAAGACAGATTGGACTACTGATAAACGCCTGATGATGATAACACAGTAGTTCGTTCAAGATCTAACATAGTCTGTAGAGAACACAATAACTTATACAAGTCCGTTTCTGTTTTCATTGCGATTTATTTTGCAATTAAACTCTAACACATCGTTCGTTCCAATGTTCGTTAAATATTCTGAACTACAAGATATGCCTAACGGCCGCCACGACAACGACACAATATCTGACCACTATGTCCGGTGGTCTGGGCGTCTACGGACTAACAAATTTAATACAAAAAGTGACTTCTTAAATACCCATGAAACACCAGACGGAAGTATGTAATAACAGGAAAAATTCAGCTAATTAACGACGGAGTGTAATTAATAAATGACATTTTGGCCAATCGGATCGACGCACATAGGGAAGTCGTCTTAGTAAAGTAATTAATAACTTGTAATAAGGCTGCACCATTAAATCGTTTTTTTTTGATAACATAAGGCCACACCATAAAATTGTTACTTTTTTAAATCAATGATTTTCTTAATTGTTTTATGTATACAATGATGCCATAAATACTCGTTATGTTACACAGATATAAAATAAAAATAATTAAAGGGAAAGAAATGAATGAAAACATATCGGTAAATACCCCTTATTTGCACTGTAAGAAAAAACTACCGAAATCCTATAGTGTCATGACAAGTGGTAAACATCGTTTAATTATCTAACCACACAGGTGTGCCATTAAATTCTAATTGCACGAGTACGTGGCAAATATTTTCTTTATTTAATAAATAGACACAGGATCGGTAAACATAAATTATACGATCCAATATATACGTGAAAACATCATGAGACGTACCATAATAAACCGTATACACTTTATAAACTGTGCATGTAATTGACTTTTAAAGTTACTTGAACAGTTGATTTACGACGGATAAAAGATAAACAAGTAATGCACGTTTGGAATTATTTAGTTTTTAATTCAACTACGTGCATTTATATAACATTGTCTATTTTGAACACTCGTGTTTGAAATTTACGCCAAATATCTTTTAAAGCCCCATTAACACTCAACATCTGGCACAATATATTCCATTTCAATTTCCCGCAACGATGTCTATTCATACGACACACAAACACTATAATGGTGCATGAACATGTGTTGATTGTATTGTCCCACAAAAAACAAAAAAGAGCATTTTGTACCTTGTTAAATCTATGTTGCCAGATGTTAATTTTTATGGGTTAACTTTATTTTACGAAATATTTTACGTAATATTCGTTGATTTTAAGTGTTAATGGTGCTTCAAAATTGTGTGTGTACATATTGCGACTGTTGTACAGCAATCTCATTGCAATCTAAATGTGACTTTGTTAGGATCTGAAGATATTGTATAACAGGCCACGTTCAAATTTTTGCTCTCATTTGAGGTCTTTACCATTTACATAAATGCTGTTTCTTTATAGACCTTCAATTACAGTTGATTTCTACTGAATTTACAGCTTTTGATGATCTTGTTATGGTGTCCAAATATCAAATTCATTCACATCAAATTATCAGATGCTATCATTGGTGGTTTGCAACCAAAGAAATCATATCTAGTTTCTGTTGGGCAACACAAGTAATACACATTTTCTTTCAAATTGTATAAAGTGTAATGTTAATTATTAAAATTGTTTTTAAAACCCGTTTCTCAGACCACTAGACATTATCCTCCGGACATAAGGGTTTGAGTTAACTTGCTGGAACCAAAACTGATGATTCATTATGATTGTATATAAAACTAGTTAGTAACCAATTGTGTGATGGTTTTTTGTGTAAATGTTATAAATTCAAATTCATCCTTTGAAAGCTAATATTGCTTTTATGTTGTTTTTTTTTAAGAAATGTTTTTCAGTTGTTTTGCCAACAGACTACTAATGAGGTAAAATGTATGTGGCCTAAAATGGCCATGAGTAATTAAAAAAAAAGAAGCAAAAATAGCAAATCCATTATTCAACCTAAATGGGACCTGTTATTATGAAAAACATGTTGCTTATGACTTGTTTTAAGTTGGCTAAAATTACTGTATTTGTTGTGTGCATATAATGGTGTTTAAGTAATTTGACCAAAAAATGGCTGGCCAGATTCTTTTGCAATTGTGTTCCAATATTTGTACCCAAAACGACATTTCAAATTTAAAAACGGCTTATCAATATCTGAGCCAAATTTGTTCATCACTTATAAAAATTTGAACACAAATGGCTTATTTATACTTTGACCAAATACTAATTGTTTGGACATTTTTATTTTTCCCAATTGCCTTTAAGCCCTTATTTGAAATTCAATTTATAATGTAATGCAGTTTTGCTTTCATTGCCTTCATGTATACAAGGTTGTGATGTTTCAGTTACACAAAAAACCTGGGCCCGTATTCACCAACCCATTCTTAGACTTAAGAATAAAGAACAGACGTAGAACCAAGAAAAATACATCCAGCGTTTGAATAAATACAGGCTACCACTGGTAATTATGTCATTAAGAACGTGTCCTTCATTTAGAATGATGTATATAGATGAGCTTAATTCCAATAATGACTCAAAACTAAAACAATTCTTGAACATTTCAATTTAAAGAATATTCGTTATTCTTAGACTTAAGTCTAAGAATTGTTTGGTGAATAGGAGTGCTTTAATGTCAGGACACTATGTTGTTACATGTTTGTGTGTCAATTGTTATGTTTTGTATATTTGGCTACAAGGGTATGTTTCTGTTTGTAGTTTGTTGTTCATTGGTATCATGCTTACATTTTGTTTGTAGGTAGCTTACCCACAGACATAACTGTAGATTGCACATTTACTATTTCAATTAAAAGGACATTACTATGTTGAACTTTGAAGACCTGGTTTCACGGCATTGCTATGTTTCTTGCTATATCCATTATTTACTGGGCCATCATTTCTCCATCAATTTTATACATCCTTCACAGATCCATGTAATCAGATCCATGCAATGGAGACCTTTAAACAGGTGTGGCAATTTGGCACTCTTGTTACCTTATTATCTTTCACTTGCTGCTTTTTATTGTTGTTTAAAGCTAATTACAATTATCCATTATAATAAAGTATGTATCCTTACAAAAAAATTGGTTTGTTAAGGATACAGCATTACATGTATTTGATCTGTTAGACTCATAAAGTATATTTTACACTAGAGTGAAATATTTTATTTTGCATGCTTAAGAATTTGTCCCAAAACCAATTTTTTTTAAACTTCACTTTTGTATTTTTTTTTATACACGTAAATGCACACCAACTTTGCCATTACCCAAAGATGATCCTGTGTTGCTGATGAAATGACATTGTGATTTGTTAATATTGTTTTATTAGTCAAGTTTTAAACGTCGTAAATATTGATAAGTTTTATAAACATTACCTGATTTAAGAGAAAAGAGAAGTGTTTTATTTTAAAAAAGAACATCAAAGGGGAAAATGTAATTTGGTTGTTTCATTTGATACAATAATGAGCATCTTTATTGGAAACAAAGTATTTATTATATCAGCTCTCTTTGTTATTATTTTGTCTGTTGGTTTCAGACTTGTGTGTTTTTATTCCCCCGGTAGGGTGGCATATAGCAGTTGAACTGTCCGTCAGTCTGTCTGTCCGTCTGTCCGTCCGTCCGAAAACTTTAAGATTGGTCATAACTTTTGCAATATTCAAGATAGCAACTTGCTATTTGGCATGCATTTGTATCTCATGGAGCTGCCCATTGTGAGTGGTGAAAGGTCAAGGTCATCCTTCAAGGTCAAAGGTAAAAAAAAGAAAAAAAAGTGGCGCAGTAGGGGGCATTGTGTTTCAAACAAACACATCTCTTGTTATTTCTGTTTTATATGTCCCTTGCAATAAAGAACCATTTTTATGTCTCCCAGTCTATACTGGGGGACATATTGTTTTTGCCCTTTCTGTTTGTTGGTGTGTTTGTTTGATGGTTAATTGGTTTGTTTGCACAAACTTTAACATTGGCCATAACCTTTGCAATATTGAAGATAGCAACTTGATATCTAGCATGCATGTGTATCTCATTGAGCTGCACTTTTTGAGTGGTAAAAAGTCAATGTCAAGGTCATTCTTCAAGGTCGAAGGTCTAATATATGGGTCAAAATCGCTCAAAAAGGGACATAGTGTTTCTAAAACACATCACTTGTTGTTTTTTTTTAAATATTTTACACCTATTTTTACTTTGTTCATCTTGTCACATGTTGTGTTGCTACATTGTTGTTTGCCTACACTTTTTAGCTCACCTGAGCAAAAAGTGCTCATGGTGAGCTATTGTGATTGCCTTTTGTCCGTCGTGCGTCGTGCGTCGTCAACATTTGCCTGTAAACACTCTTGATGCCACATTTATTGTCCAATATTCATGAAACATGGGCAGAACATGTGTTCCAATAATATCTTAGACGAGTTCGAAAACGTTTCCGGTTGTGTGAAAAACATGGCTGTCAGGGGGCGTGGCAGTTTTCCTAAAATGGCTATAGTTAAACCTTGTTAACACTGTACAAGTCACATTGTTAGTCTAATCTTCATGAAACTTGGTAAGAAAATGTGTCCCAATAATATCTTGGACCAGTTTGAAAATGGTTTTGGTTGGATGAAAAACGTAGCCGCCAGGGGGCGGGGCAGTTTTCCTTATATGGCTATAGTAAAATCTTGTTAACACTCTAGAAGTCACATTTTTTTGTCAAATCTTCATGAAACTTGGTCAGAACATGTGTCCAAATAATATCTTGGATGCGTTCGAAAATGGTTACGGTTGAATGGAAACCATGGCCGCCAGAGGGCCGGGAAATTTTCCTTATATGGCTATATTGAAAACTTGTTGACGCTATATTAGCCACATTTATTGGCCAATCTTCATGAAACTTTGTCAGAACATTTGTCCCAATTCAATCTTGCCAGAAATTGAAACTGGGTCATATGAGCTCAAAAACAATGTCACTAGGTCAAATATAAAAAACACATGTTAAAAATCACTTTCTTGGTCCAATCTTAATGAATCAGCTTGCTTTTGCAGCTAGCTCAGCTGCTCATGGTGAGCTATTGTTATCGCCTTTTGTCCGTCGTGCGGTGTGCGTCGTGCGCCGTCAACATTTACATTGTAAACACTCCAGAGGCCACATTCATTGTGAAATATTCATAAAACTTGGTCAGATTATGTGTTCCAATGATATCTTGGACGAGTTCGAAAATGGATCTGGTTGGTTGAAAAACATGGCCGCCAGGGGGCGGGGCAGTTTTCCTTATATGGCTATATATAATAAAATCTTGTTAACACTCTAAAAGTCATATTAGTAGTTCAATCTTCTTTAAACTTGGTCAGAACATGTGTCCCAATGATATCTTAAACAAGTTTGAAAATGGTTCCGGTCTGTTGAAAAACAGGCCGCTAATGGGCGGGGCAGGTTTCCTTATATGGCTATAGTAAAACATTGTTAACACTCTAGAAGTAACATTTATTGTCCAATCTTTATAAAACTTGGTCAGAACTTTTATTCCAATAACATCTTCGACGAGTTTGCAAATGTTTCTGGTCCGTTGAAAAACATGGCCGCCAGGGAGCGGGGCAGTTTTTCTTATATGGCTTTGGTAAAACCTTGTTAACACTCAAGAAGTCACATTTTTAGTCCAATCCTCATCAAATTTGGTCAGTAAAATGTGTCCCAATAATATCTGGGACGAGTTTGAAAATGGATCCGGTCCGTTGAAAAACATGGCGGCAGGAGGCAGGGCAGTTTTCCTTATATGGCTATAGTAAAACCTTGTTAACACTCTATTAGTCACATGTATTGTTCAATACTCATGAAACTTGGTTAGAACATTCATTCCAATTATATCTTGGATGAGTTCGAAAATGGTTCTGGTCCGTTGAAAAACATGGCTGCCAGGGAGCGGGGCAGTTTTCCTTATATAGCTTTAGTAAAACCTTGTTAACACTCTAGAAGTAACATTTTTGGTCCAATGATCATGAAACTTGGTCAGAATATTTGTACTAATCATATCTGGGCTGAGTTTGCAAATGGTTGAGATCCAATTAAAAAAACCAGGCCGCCAGGGGTGTGGAATTTTTCCTTATATGCCTATAGTAAAACCTTGTTAACGCTCTAGAAGTCAAATTTATTATCCATACTTTATAAACTTGATCAGAACATTTATTCTGAAAAAAGCTCGGCTGAGTTTGAACATTTGAAAATGGTTATGTTTTTTTTTTAAAAAGTGGCCGCGAGGGGGTGGGGCAGTTTTTTTTTCCTTTTGGCGATAGTGAAAACTTGTTGACGCTATAAACGCACATTTATCGTCAATCTTCATGAAACTTGGTCTGAACATTTGTCCCAATGAAATCTTGGCAGAGATTGAAACTGGGTCATATGAGCTCAAACACTATGTCACTAGGTCAAACATAAAAAAAGGTTAAAAGTCACTTTTTTGTCCAATCTTCATAAATCAGCTTGTATTTTTTTTCAGAATAGTCTATTACCTTTGGCTCTCGGGTGAGCGCCTTAGGACCCATGGTCCTCTTGTTTCAAAACAGTCTAGTTCCTTTGGCTGTCAGGTGAGCGCCTTTAAGCCCATGGCCCTCTTGCCTGTGTACATTTTTAATCGAACAATATCTCAGTGGCTCACATGTACATGATCTACTGTGCACTTTGCTAAATAAGAAGAGGGCTACACATGAGCACATTTTGCTCAATTAAAATCTATTTCACTATAAGATATTTATTCATTAAATTTTATGAAATTGGCAAAATGAGAAGTATCTCTTTGATTCACAATAAATATGGAAAAACAAATTTCAGTCAGGGGAAGTCTTGCTTGTTACATCACATGCACTAATTTTCCATGTAAGGTATATTATTAAATGAAAAAAGTTTACATCATTGTTGTTTTGGAAGGAAAGAAGAGACATAACCAGAGATACACCTTGGTCGCCATCCAAAAGTACTTTATTAAAAGCAGGTGGCCTAATCAAGACAAGACAAAACATAGTATTAAACAACATCACAACACAAAATATATTAATAAATGGCTGCAACTTTGGCCATCACCCTGGACTTGTCAATCCAAAGGATTGGGGCATTAAGATCAGATATTAACCTGTAAATGCTGTGCAATGTTTAATTCTGCTTGCCATATGTTTGTGTTTACATTTGTATTAATGGTGCAGCTAGTATATGCCACAAAAGCTGGGTTGACAACAAGTTCAAATAGTATAAAGCGAGTCATCTTCATGCATATCAAACGTTTTGACCAAATTAATTTTATAGTACACATACATACCGTTTTTCTTTTAATTATATAGTACTTTAAATTTTACACTTAAATATTTACATTTAGACATGTTTGAATGGAAAATTTTAGACTTTGTATCATTATCAATTGCAATAGGAGTTTTATTCAAATTAATTATACACATAAAGTTTCCACAGCAAATTATGCTGGAAATTTTAAGTAATAATTGATGCAAAACACGTATGGATATGTTTTATTTTTGGGGATTAATGTTTTATTAATCTTTAATGCATGACGAATTCAACATTTTAGATACATTTGCTGACGTGAAAATGCCATGCAAGTGCAATAGTTTAGTGCATTGTAATTTTATGTTTAACAGTGGATTTATGTGAATTTTAAATTGCATTTTAATCCGTCATTATAGCTTCCTAGTCAGCTTGTGTTGTTATTTATTACAAGTTTCTGTGTCAATGGTAACTATCCGATATATGTTTTCACAGAGTTTGTGTTCTTGGTATTATTCATTATAAAAGTAACCGGTATTCGTTAATTTTAGTGCTTTTTGCTCTTTTATGCTTTTATTAATGGTCAAAACACCAAGGTATAGTTTTAAGTATTTAAAAATGAACATTTTCCACTTTTTCGACTTCAAATTCCCCCTTCCACTTTTTTGTCTGTATTTGATTCATGTATTTACTGTACTGTTATTGCTGGATGATGTAAAACTGTCGTTATGGGGCTATGTATTATGCTACAAGAGTAGTATTGGTGCTTGTTATACCGTTGTTTGCTTCTCTATGTAGGTTTTGCAGTCTCTACCGTTGTACTTCTATTTATCGAATCACAACGTTTTATTCTTCTATTTATGGGATAGTAACGGTGTCAATTTATAGAAAACCCAACCTTTAATGATTCTCTTTATAGAACTACTGTGTGTGTTTTTTTCATACCACATCTATATAGCGCCCTTTTCATACTCGAGATGTGCGTTCAAAGGCGCTTTACATTTTTCCCTGTGGGTCATAAGTCGTCCGTTGACGTCTTAAGTGTTGAAAATATTTATAGAACCCAATATGTTCATTTTTTTATGTATTTTCAATATTTAATAATGGTCTATTTATGGAACTACATTTTTTTTATTTCTCTGTATATACAATCTCAGAAATATTTTGCATATGATTACAAATACATAGGTTGTTTATTTTGTTTTAACCAGTAGATCAACATGGCATTGATGGTACTGCTTTATTTTAAATCAATCATGTTTATTTGAATTGTGCGTAGATTAAGATATTTTACCCGAGAAGAGAGTATCACGTGTAAACATTTTATCATATTGCATAATTATTACTGAGTCGTCTGTTGAGGAATAAATTATAATTTAACATACTAAGGAATTATATGTATGTGACGTATGTATAAACATTTTATTTAGAACATAAGTAGATCTACAACATAGTAACCATTACAAAAGTGTAACATAAAGTAACCGGATGTGTGTTACAGACGATGGTACGTTTGTGTATTTGTATAAAGCAAAAGTAGGTACGCCTGTGTATTTGTATAAACAAAATCTATATTCTTAATACATCGTCGTTTGCATGAAATGACAAAACATTGATGGAACCAAGATTAAGATTTCATAATATTACAGTTATTAAAGTGAAAAATGCTGTGTTCATATGAAAAGTGGTTTGTTTGTACAAGGAGCTTGCAAATGATGTGTCACCTGATTTTAGATTTTAACTAATGATTATTATATTCGCACCAAGACAGGTATCGTGCCAAGTTGCTACGTACTAATGTCAAGTCCACGTCTCCCCACGTATGTGTAAGCAGGGTTTACATATTAGTCTGTACATGTTAAAACTTTGTAATGATTAATAAACGATAAAGAAATCCAATACAACATTGTGTTATGTATTGCTGTGTGTATTTAAGCTCAAACAAAGACGAACACGACTTGGGGCGTGCCCTCTCTGTATAAAACGCCATAAAAAAATGTAACTAATTTGAAATGAAAAAGGTAAAAACATTAATTTAAAGTTAAAATGTTTTCTTTTGTGGTATAACAGTGGAATAATTGTCTCAGGAAAGTGAGAACATTTCACATTTTCACTCGTGCAAGCTTATTAATGAGAAATTATTTCACGGTATTAAAGAAAAATACTCTAAGTACAAAAATAACTTATTATTCACAACTTGTAAAATACCACTTGGTCACAAATATATTGAGCAATCATTATATAATTGTTAGCGTTAGCGAGTGGTTATAACACAAATTACAATAAGTAAGTGTTACAAAAAAGATCACTTTCAATTTCACAATAATAAATGAACAAATTTAGTACGTAGATAAGCAATATGTCATCTTTCTGTTATATGAATGTTAAAAAAATGAAACATTTAATCAGTTTTAAAATCTTAAGCACAATTTAATACTGAAACCTATAAGAATGAAACAGAAACTGCTTTATCCATATATTTGCATATTAGGTGAATATCGTAGCAGTACACATACGTTTTAATGGTTTTAAACATGCATATCATGCAAACATGTTAATATTCCTCTATTTCAATTACTGCAGTAAATCAATTCGTTGGCAATAGAATCACTATGCAAGTGTGTTTAGTGAAGTAATTTAATACTATCCTACTCAATACGAAGCACATTGCGCGTGCTAAAACAAAATGTTTTTAGTGTGCTGTTAAAGTAAACATTCACTATGAGAGCATCAAACTATTGGATATTTATTGTAAACGACGATGTGAAAAGAATAATTTTGCTTTGTCTACTATGTGTATATGTTGTTTCGTTTTATGCCATACTGTACCGTTTTGGAAATTGGTTCCTTGCCGTAAATAAAGGACCACGAAGGTGTGTATGATAAAAATGCAATACTGCTGCAGCTTCTGGAGTTTCACTTCTTTATATTGTAATTGCACTCGTTCTATTGTATCCAGAATAACTAAATATAGTTCCTTTTGTAGTAAATGAACACGAAGTAAACATACATATATTTGATATATTTTATAGGGTTTGATCACCACAAAATCCGCTTAACCCTCCGAGCTTGTATTCCCAGATATACATGAAACTGTCTATACACTGTGTACACATTATGCAGTTACAAATGGATGCGGTACATTTTAAGAAGTAATTCTACGGATTGGTACGGTTCCCTTTAAGATGCGAATTAGGCAGATCAAAACTGTAGTAAAAGATGAACATACATTGTAAATTACTGCCGTATTGTTGCACATAATGAACGTCGATAAATTGAAAAATGAATCTAATTTGCTGATTAAACGTACTTATGTGAACTCTTTTGAAATGCATAGGACTTCGTAACTCCAATACGTGTATGTAAGTACACTCTTCGAGTAAAAGCATTGTATTGCACTACCTTTTTGCACATTTTAATTCGTTACTTTATTCCACAATATAAAAGAGACGTATCTTTCTAAATGGAATTGATCAATTTGTGATGAAAGTTAATCTCAGTTGAAGTTTCAGTTGAATATTTTCATTTAATTTAGTATGTCGTGTAAACAATCTTTAATTACCACAACAACACAACCAAGTGAAAACAAAACAAATTATGATAATACTATTTATTGACACAATATTAAAGCGATAACAAGACATTGCAGACATTTAAAGGACTGTTCACATATTGACGTTACGGGTTAATATTTGTCATAGTTTCTTGAGAAGTATATTGAATGTAAAGGATGGGAATCGCATAACAAGCAAACTGTCAAGACAGTTTTTTTATATATAAAAAAGCATTTAACAGTTGCAATTGAGAGGATTATAAAGCGTTTGTTACTCTTATTTATCTATTTAGTAAAACCCGCGTTGGAAATGTATCTTTTATAGTGGTAAAAGCCTTCATCCATTTTATACGGATAATCCGGTATCGATTTCGTAAATAAGGAGCAACGTTTACAATTTGAACAAGTCCTTTCAAATAAGTGACCAAACACTTATACAAACAAAAGGACCATCAAGACCCTTAAACGCTCAACTGAAAAAGCATCGTAATAATAGAGTGATCTTAGCTAGGAAAATATTCAACATCTTAACTATTTACAATGATAAACAAATATTATCTCCAGGCGAGCCCATACAGATCAAATAGTAAGGAGTTGGATAAATGTGGTGGGAAGCCACTATATGATATAACATATCAAGTACCAAACGTCTGAGCCCAGAGAAAACGATTTCAAAGTTATTTGTCCACGAAAGTCATGTTTGATGCCATGTCACCCCGGAGGCGTTGCCAGTTTCGTGTTGAACAAACTATGTACTGGACCACTGCATTCTCCTTTATAACACGTATCCAGGCTCTCAGCTGTTTAGTTGGGGACAAATATAGCGAGTAAATTCATATAAACATATAATGCAAACGACTTTTCCCAGGGTGCAGCCAATTTTGACCTTGAGTCATGATTTGAACAAAATTGGTATAGTACCATTCTATGATGTACAAAACATAGCTGAGCCTTGTGGTTTCAGAAGAGAAGATTTCAAAAGTTGACATGTGTACGAGAAACAAGGTAAACACTGGATTTGACCAATTTGCCTCTGGGGGCATGGTTTGAAAAAAATAAAATATCAAACTTGGTAACACCATGTTACATAACTAATACAAAATCCCCGGACTTTGCTAATTCAGAAGAGGGGATTTTTCACGTTAAAAATCCAAACATTTAAGGAAAGAAAGTAATCACAGGGCGAGCAAAAGTTTGACCCCATGAGCATGATTTGAACAAACGTGTTAGAGGACTTTATGATGCTACCTACCAAGCCATTAGCTATTGCGGTTTCATAGGAGAATATTTTTTTAAGCAAATTTTCTCCATATCAATATAAGAAAGCAAGTTACCCTCAGGGCGATGCCAATTTTTTACCCAACGGCATGATTTGAACACACCTGTCACAGGATAACTATACGATGTTACATAACATGTACAAGAGAAGAATATTTGTCATGATTCCATTAAACACATATACATTTGTCACTTGTGACCTATAATTGTGTTGGACCGGAACGATTTAAACTGTTAAAAGAGTGTTGCCCTAGGATCACTCATGTAAACGTTCATGAAAATCTGCCCAGCGGATATGGCGATTTCATTTGAAGCAAATTGTAAGAAACACGACACACCACGAACAACACACTTCAGACAACACAATACTGACAACATACGACGATTTCGTTTGGAGAAAATTGTAGAAGAAACACGACACACCACGAACAACACACTACGAACAACATAGGACTGACAACACACGATGATGGACGCCTAAGAGATACCCACCACAGTCGTCCACCATGATCACTTCGTGCTCAGGTGAGCAAAAACATTTACACGTAATAGAGAAAGCATGTTATACTGCAATGAAAACAGATAATATAGTCAGAACTTCACATATACAAACATACATGTACATATGCGTAGAAGAATTAGTGTATACCATAATGATTATGACATATATACACACATACACGCACACCTGTTTAAAGAAATCTCGTTCAACCACAATCAAATATCTCATTTAAGTCAACGGTTCATTTAAGCCAATGCCACATATACACACATTCATGTACATATGTCAAAGGAAATCTTGTTATTTCATAATTATCAGTTAATTTAAGCAATACACAAACACGCATGCATACCTGTCTATGGAAATATGTTATAACACAATGAAACAGTTCATTTAAGATAATATCCACATGTACAAACATTCATGTTAATATGTTTAGGAAAAGCATGTTATATCACAATGATCATTTAACAAAAGTCATAAACAAACACACCTATTTAGGGAAATCATGTAATACCACAATGAACATAGATAATTAAAGCCAATGTAAATTTAAACAAACAAACATTTACATATGTGTAAGGAAATCATTTTATATCATGAGCATCTAATAATAAAATCTATACACAAACACACTTGTACACCTGTTTAGGTAAATCACGTTGTACCTCTACAAAAACAGTTCATTTAAGACAATGTCTTCATGTACAAACATTCATGTAAAATCATGTTATAACATAAGAATCTGTTTAAAAAGTCATACACAAACACACCTGTACACCTGTTTAGGGAAAGCATGTAATACTACAATGACAAATGCTCATTTAAACCAATGTCCACTTGTACACACATTAATGATAATATGTTTAGGAAAAGCATGCTATATCATAATGATCATTATACACAAGTCATACACAACCACACCTGTTTAGGGAAATCATGTACTGCCACTATGAAAATAGACCATTTAATCCAATGTTAAGTTAAAACAAAAACATGTTCATATGTATAAGGAAATCATTTTATATCATGATTAGCTTTTAAGAAAATCTATACATCAACATACATGTACACCTGATTAGGTAAATAACGTTATACCACAACGAAAACCGTTCAGATAAGTCAGTGTCCACATGTTCAAACATTCATGTAAATATATCTAGAAAAATCATGTTAGATCATAATCATCTGCTAACAAAAGTCATACACAAACAAACGTGTACACCGGTTTAGGGAAAGCATGTAATATTACAACTAAAAAAGCTTANCAAGTGAGAAGCACGTGTACCAACTACGGCGCAAACCGGACATCCATAAAATCAGTCGAGCTAATCACGCGTGATTTAATTCGTATGCATCTATTCTCTGGTTAGAAACTCAAATTTGACTAGAATATTTTCGTTATTTTAGCGGGAGCCCTTTTATTACAAGTAACGTTTGGCGGATGTCCGAACTAGTCTGATGATGTACTATCGGCTGTTAATGAGAGTATCCATGCCATTCAAATTATGTCTTTGAAGTTTCAATGTTCATACATTTAACATTTTTAAGGAGAATGCAGTTTCACTCTATTTTGTTTCAGACGAATGTGCATAACATTTTCATCGAGCTTCCCTAGTAATATGTAAACATTAAATGTATATGTGTAATGCCAACTGTTACTAATAAGTGAGTCTGCATAGGTGTATTTACTTATTGGAGGATATAATATATAAAGTAAAGTCACAAACGGTTTAAAGTGATGATAGAAAGGGACAGGGCGAAAAGGTAGACCAGTCTTGGGACGTTTTAAATAATTACCTAAATAAAGGTAAATCTTGATGCCTTGCCTCTAATGTGTTTAACAAAATGGCAGACTAGCAAACACATATCGATACACAGTATAATCAATTATGAAGTTCACACACTACAGAACATTTGTCATTAAATGTGCATGGTACATCATTATATTTCCATTCATAACGCTTCTCGGAGCAAACACAAAGAGAATCCTGGCCTTCATATGGTTCTTCTCCTCCCCATTCAACGTACGGCACGTCTGTGTTATCATGTTCACGTGAGAGTTGTTTTTCTCCTTTCTTGTTAACGCCCAACCAGAACGAGTTTCCATCTGTAAGAATATGTATACATATACACAAAGAGGTGGCGATATTTCAATTAATCGCTTTAAATGTTTATAGTTCCCATGTTTACACCATAGGAGCGTTCTATTTTGTTCAATGTAATTATACACTCTATATCCATTATTTTGACAGTGTTACCATATTTCAGTACCGTATTGTAATTCAAGGCCAAGATTAACATTGTTGTTGATATTCGTTTCTACGCTTATATGTTAATATTATATGTGTATGTACCTTAAGAAACAATATCATGCGTAACCATATAATGCACGAAGAATATTTGCACAAAACATAATTGCACAACTGGTCGATTTTACTTAGCCAGACGGTTTAACATTTTATATTCGGAATCCTGCTTATCGATTTAAAAAGTAAAATTACCTGCAGTTACAACATATTGAAATCAACTTATAGTTATGTGACCGATTACGAGTTTATATTTCTCATTTCGTCAATATATTGCCATATTGTAGGATATAATTTCCTCTTCCATATAGTCCCGTGTACATTTAAAGCCCCATTAACACTCACAATCAACGAATATTTCGTATAATATTTCGTAACAATAAAGTTGACTCATAACAAATCAGTTTTCCTTAAAGCAATAGCGCAAATTTTAACGCTAGATGTGGTCTGATAACAAAGATTTAACAAGATACAAAATGCTCGTTTTTTGGATAATATATTCAACACATGTTCATGTTCCAAGTTAGTGTTCGTGTGTCGTATGAACAAATTTCGTTGCGGGAAATTGACATGGAATATATTGTGCCACAAAAAAATAAAAAAGAGCATTATGTATCTCGTTAAATCTATGCTACCAAACCACATCTGGCATTAAAATTTTGTCTATTGCTCTGAGGAACACTGATTTTGTATGGTTTAACTTTATTTTACGAAATGCTTAACGAACTATTTAACGAAATATTCGTTGATTTTGAGTGTTAATGGTGCTTTTATGTCTATGCAATGTCACGCTACTTACTGGCAATGTTGGATGACTGGCTGATCACCCAGTCGTGTTCACTCTTGTCATCGATTGTGATCACGTGACCACCGCAGTTCGCACAAGTTGTCTATTTAAAATCGAAAAAAAGAGTAAGTTAGGGACCTCAACATAAATATCAATAAACTTTCAAATAGTACATGCATTTTCTAATGAGTGGATTATATACTAGCATTTCAAATTATTCATAGTATAAACATGTATCGGTGGGCATATTTTTATATGGTACGTTAGTGTAATTAATTAAACATGCGAGTTCAGCTGATAAGAGTAACCCACTGAATCTTCAATTTTACCAGTGACACTCATGCACGAGCAGAACCAAACATAGTCGTAGTAAACAGGTAGATTTATTGAGTGTCAGTGGCATGTTTCTGAGCTTGGGTATATTTATTGGACACATACGACTTACAAAGGAAACTCATAAATCGAGTCTAAATGACTAACTAAAATTGCTTGCTGTATGCAAAATAGGCGAATTAGTGCACGTATTTTCAAAGTTTCAGTGAACATCATATATTATTTGTTTAGACTATTATCCCAAAGGTTTCCAACTAATGGAATACNCCTTACATTGAACGTTCATATGCGATGACCCCAGTTGTGTTGATTTTTTGAGTGGGTTTGTTTTGTAATTATGTGGTGTTCCCATTGCATTTGACTATTTGGCAAATCGGTTCTTGCCGTATATGAAGTAGCGCATACTATACTACGTTTTCTTCGCTGCTGGTGCAGCCGACGTTCAAATGTGTTTATATTTCTTTATATGATGTGTTCGACAATTTTTGTGTATATATGTTTGAAGTGGTTGACATTTCTCTTCAAATGTGTGATGTAATTGACATTTATGTTCAGACGCATGATGCAGTTGACATTTCTGTTCTGATGTGTGATGCAGTTGACATATCTGTTTAGATGCATGAAGCAGTTGACATTTCTGTTCAGATGTGAGATGTAGTTGACATAACTGTTCAGAAGTGTGATGTTATTGACATATCTGTTCAGATGCATGATGCAGTTGACATTTCTGTTCAGATGCGTGATGATATTTACATATCTGTTCAGATGCATGATTCAGTTGACATAACTGTTCAGAAGTGTGATGTAATTGACATTTCTGTTCAGATGCATGATTCAGTTGACATATCTGTTCAGAAGTGTGATGTAATTGACATATCTGTTCAGATGCATGATGCAGTTGACATAACTTTTCAGAAGTGTGATGTAATTGACATATCCGTTCAGATGCATGATGCAGTTGACATTTCTGTTCAGATGTGTGATGTTATTGACATATCCGTTCAGGCGCATGGTTGCAGTTGACATTTCTGTTCAGATGCATGATGCAGTTGACATTACCGTTTAGAAGTGTGATGTAGTTGATGTGTGCGGTGGTTGATATTCCTGTTCAGATGTAAGCAGTGATCAATATTGCTGGTCAGATGCGCGATTGATATTAATTTTAAGATTTGTGATGTGGCTGAAATTATTTGACATTGATTTTTTTGCAAATTTTAATTATGTTTAATACCGAATCTAAATAGACAATAATTTTCGTTGATGTATGGTTCACTTTGGATAATTTTAATTATTTGTTTAACTAAGAATATGCCAGTTCCTGATTCGCTCTAAAAGATAAATAAGGAGCTCGTCTAGTTTTCTTTATTGGGCCGCAAAAAAAGGAAAACAGATAATATAAATACATGATGTTATTTTGAAACTTAACATCATCATCCTGTTGAAAAATGATAATAAAAGCGTTTCTTATTTAATATTTAAAAGGCATTACATTTCACATCTTATACCTGGAATACACCTCGTTATTTCCGTCCATTGTCCATTTACACATCGGCTGACGAACTCTTGTGTTGTGTCAAGGAGACTGTATCCTTGGTTGCACGTCAATTTTCTAGTTGCATTTTCAAAAATAGAGTCTCCGGCCACCGTCCCCATCCCAATGTTCTTCTCAAATTGAGGGCACACTACCAAGTTTCAAAAGATGCGAAAGATATATATTTACAAATGATTTCTTACGAAGGACAATGGTCTAAGAATCTGAACAGTGAATTGTCTTAAAACGACGTTTTGCCGGATGAATAAAGGTACAACAATATGGAAACGGATCAATGTTATTTTTTCTGGAAGCATGACCCATGCAAGGGCTATCCGGAAAGTTTTGTTCACAGTCTGATTTATATCCTCACGTTGAATTACGTTTTATTGTTTTATGTATTTTCTTGAACAACACTATTGTTTCACTTAAAACATTACAACAAGTTTACATTAAAAATCCGCACTTTCAACGCTACGAGGCAGTTCAACAAAGGGGACGTCAACATAACATACCTTCATGTCCATTCATTCATACCAATACTCTTCAGGTTAAACGAAGTATGGTTATTGACTGAAATCATTGTCCAACACAATATTTTATTTCATTTCATGAGCAAATCGGGTTACGATGTCTGTTCATACCAACAGCAAGTTATTCAAACATATTTCACTTATGAAATAAAAAATTGAATGCCTCTTAGCTCTGACACACAGTGTACCATTTATAGTTCTATCGGTATTTCTCTCTCTTTTACTGATTGTGCTTAAATTAGGGAAATGTGGAGTCATACTCGTTTATTCTTGAAATGTGCAGTCATATTTGTTTTATTTTTTTAAGATAATGTCATTAACAAATATGAAGTGAAAACTGAATTTACAATTAGACCGCTTCAACCTTGTGATAAATACTTATCGAACAAATAATGACCAATATATCACTGGTAAAGTAATATCTTTCTCGCAAAATTAAAATATGCGAATCGGGTGATGACTCCACGTTAACATTGGCATATGTATTGCAGATCAACGTTCGTACCAAGTGTTTTCGAACCTGTTGTAATAGATGTGTAGGATTTACTGTGGTGTGAATACATTCATTACCTTTAGATGAACATCAATACAAGAAAAAAGGTTAGAAACAAAGTAATATACTAGTGATATTTTGATGCGAAAGGAATGGACAAGACAACATCTTAAGTTGTTTAAGTTCCAATTCGAACTTATTAGTTAACCAAAAACTTGATGAATATATTTAATTTCTTGAAACATTGATAATTGACCCTTATAATTGGTATAACCAATCAGCACGCATCTAATAAGCATAATATAGTGTGACATTTTATTAGTTGTACAGCCCTTTCAAAGCAAGAAAAACTGGTGTGTGAAACCACAATCTGTTGTTACTCCGTTTATTGTATAACACTCGATAAAGTTTGTTACACGTCCCGGTATCAGTAGAGACCGCCTATCAGTTGTCTATAGCCTGCGAGGTTTTAATTAATACACGTGTATATTGCATTATCGTGCATTATAAACGAGATTTAAATCGTACTTTGTGTTTAATATTTGTATAAGATTATTCGGCCTAATATCGGAATTGGTATCCGAATACTAACCCAGCATCCGGATACCCGAATAGTTATTGACATCTAGTTTAAATAAAAATAACTTTTAACTGGAGTCGTTCACAGAATAACATAGCATCCAATTTGTCTGATGTTAAATTTGTACAGAGGACACACTTTTATCTCTTATCATGTAAAAAACATAAAGCAAAAATAAACCTTTACAGTGAGTCTTTGAATGAGACAGACAGACAGAACTCGCACTGTTTACGATACATGCACTAGGTTTATGTGCCTGCGTTTCTTTTGTTAGGTAGACTCGACTATACAATCATTCGGGGTATGATAGGGATGTGATAATTATATGCTATTGAACAGCCTTTTGTACAATATGTTGATATATTTGGACGAGGAATTGCTGACAAACCATACTGGAAGAGTTATTAGTTTAAAATTTCGTTTTTCAAATAATGACGATTTCTTGCAAATATCGCTTCTCTCTCTCGACAATCAACATATCAGAGATTACAAGAAAGTTATTTTAAGAACGTTTACAAAGTTGGACTTATTATGTGTTATTGTTTCGCACTAGTTTTAATACAATATACATTATATTGAATTTATATGAAGGATACATTCGGCTTAGACTCGGAAATGCAGTAAATACGGTCAAACATTAGACGGTAATGAATATTACACATGAATACAACTGAATGGATGATATAATAGAATATATGCTATTGTGCACATTATTGATATATTTTCAAATAACCTTGTGTTAATGTGTATGAATATATATTCAATTGTCATCGTTTTAACGTGTATATATGTGAATAAACTCGGCCAATGCATACTAGTTATTACAAAACACACAATTGCGCATGCGAATGGACAATATACAATTGCAATTTAAACAGGAGAGTAATAAATTTAACGTAATTCAATTGAATGCATTCAGGTATAAACAATTGAATTATTCTTTGCCTATGTTAACTGACCTCGAACACAAGTTGTAATGTTCGTCCAGAGCCCGCTGTGACATACACTTGTCACATTGTTTGGATCGAGCGGTAGGTAACCATTGTGACATTCCAGCCTGCGCCTATGTCCTTCCATGTGCATGTTTCCGAGGATCTGTCCGTTTGTCTTTGCCGCCTTATCGAATGGTGGACAAGCTGAGACAAAAACGACATAATTTAATGCGGAACCAAATTAAGGAAATTAATCTAGCGTATGAACATTTGAAATGCAACGTGTGGGCGAATTGTATGATGCATTTATTTTAAACTGGCAATTGTTCTTGTAAATGTTTATGACGTCGATGTCACTAAAATTGTATTACTGTTTGACAAATAAATAAAATAATTTAGCTACACAAGTTAACGCATATAACATGTACGAATAAAAGGTTACCAAATCAGTTTTATTGTAACAAATTAGGTAGCCGTTGTTTGTTAGTTGATTTATTTGATGTGAGTAAGTAACGATTTCTGTAAAGTTTTATGTTTGCTCATACTAATGTATTACCAACTTAAGACATTTATTTTTTCATTTATCAGCTAAGACGGTTTTAAAACACAACACGATAACAATATACACATGTATCTTATGTTAATTACTTGTTTACCAATTGAAATGACCTCGCTCTGTGAAAAGGGTTTTAATGCATGGTCAATGCCTAAACGCCTCAACTGGATTTTGGCCAAAAAGAGAAATCCTTTAAATGAAAAATACAATAAAAGCGAAAAGTGTCTTCCCTGATTAGCCTGTGCGGACTGCACAGGCTAATCTGGGACGACACTTTACGCACATGCACGAAACCCCCTTTTTACAGAGCGCGACTCATGTGTACCATCTGTAGGACAAGATTTTGAAGAGAAGTCACATCTCTGCAGCAGCGATGTAGAATCATATTTACACTGCGCGTCGCACTTTTCTTTGTCCTATATTTGAAAAACACAAAAACAAAACCTTGCATGACAACACAGTTTATATTATATAAAAAAACAACAGCACAAGCTTGCACGACAATGAAATTAATATAACAAAAAAAAAAACAAAAAAAAAAAAACGTCTGCATTTAAATAATAATCATACGTTTG
>VMBQ01001884.1:18447-154276 GCA_007657795.1 Dreissena rostriformis | reverse complement strand
TGCAAGCATTGTATTGTAACAAACCATAACACACACCATACATTATGCGCAAGTGTAACTTCTGTGCAACTGAAGACAACTGTAGTGGTATTATCTGTCTGCTCCATACTTTGCATAATAAACAGTGTGTACATAAGACTGACCGTTAGTTATTTGTTCCGTCGCGCTTGTTTAATTCGGTGTGCACTTTATACAGCATTTCATTCACATCAACAATATTTTAGAACAAAATCAGTTTAACAGTTTAAATTATAAATTCATGAAAAAAAAAAACAAGTTAAAATACGAAAGTTCTAGACATATTCAGATTAGGACTTTAGGGTTGTAGTAATAATTAAGTTACATAAAATGAACTGATAAAACCATAATACGTGAGTTATGTGTTGTGTTTATTTAGCTAACTACTGCAGTGTGCATACTAAACAATACTGAATAGTGTTCTTTTTTCAATGGATATATTTTGAAACTCATATTAATATATACTATATATACAAACAATATTGCTCTCCTTGTTCATTGAATTAACAAGTAAGGCATTTTGAGAACCGATAGTCAGTTGATATTCTCTTATTAAATACCTCGGCCTAGCGTGCATAACATACGCTTTGCTCTTAATGTTCCTCATACATGTTTCTGGTTTTGATTGACGGATGTTTATGTTATATAGTTATTACATTAATTTGAACTTTGACTTTACGTATACCATTTTTGTGTAAAATTAAACCATTTTTATGTAAATGCATTCAACCTATTAAGATATCATTTTGGAGCAAGACTGCGATATAATCTTGACAAGCATTTGCCTCTCGGATGTAGGATTATATATAAGCCTCCATTGACGTACGCACGACTCTATTCATGGAGCGACCGAAAAATTCCATCAATGTGGGTCGAGAATAAATTAAGGAAAACAAAGCGCATATGAGTTGTTTATTGCTTATCATTGTTTTGCATGACCTCAATATCAATACGAATTCACAATTAAATCATTCGTCTGTATTTTGTAACTTCGAGTGTGGGAACTAAATTAAGCTGTTATATTACACAATTTCGCATGGTGTGTTGTCCAGTCACTCAGAATATGTCGATTGTTCGACTGATGTATCACAAAACATACGTCGCGTGCCGAAATATCCCTTGGGCATTGTCAAATGTAGTGGTCGCTATAATACAGGGGACAATCCTGTATTAAGAGCATGGTTAATACAATATTCGAACGTCTTGCCTTGTAAACTATTTCCGTACTATGACTTAATATGTATATAGTGACGGGATTAATTGTATTTCGAGTGGCAGAGGAGCGTATCTTCTTCGACCACTGACACAATTATGTAACACTGTCTACATATATATATTTAGTTTTGTGTTGAGCCATACGCGAAATGCATTATAAAAAGTCGAGATGAACGAAACTGGTGAAATGCCATTGTGATGTTGCCCTCAGGACATTCAAAATTGTTATACGGCGTTTATACATGTTATGGAGAAAGGGTTAATCATTTTCTTACAGGACAATCATTACTCTCCTCTTCCTTTTTTCAGCACAACTGATGTTATATGCTGTACATGCAAATGCCACAGGAAAATTGAAGCGAAGCATTAAAAGAAGAAAAACTCAATCTTCAAATTAAATGCTACAAAAGGAAGTTATGTGAAGAGTAAATAGACAATATGTGTCGCGTTCTAAGAAAACTGGACATAATGATTGTGCGTAAATTGTCATCCTACATTACCCTGTGCATTCCGCACAGGCTAATCAGGGACGAAAATTTCCGCGTTTATGGAATTTTTCGTTTAAATGATGTCTCTTAGCGAAAATCCAGTTTAGGCGGAAAGTGTCGTCCCTGATTAGCCTATGCTGACTGCACAGGCTAATCTGGGACGACACTTTACGCACATGCATTATGTCCAGTTTTCTCAGAACACGACACAAATAGTCTTCAAGTGAGTCTGTTTATAGTATTGTTTGAAATTATATTATGTTTTGAAAGACATGTTTTCCATGTGGAAATTATTTCAAGGATGTAATCGCCATGGATTCATTTTTGTTTATAAAAATGTTATCATCTTCCCTTGTCCACACTAGCCATATAGACTTTGCTAGCAAACATGCTAAGTGTTTATAAAACTGGTTGTTATGTATCATTTTAATGTGATATGTATGCTTAACATTTTGTTTGCATTCTTTCCTTGTGATAACTAGATCTATAGTGTATTTGTTAACATCACAAATCATAGAACATATTGTGATAGAAAAGCATTATTGCAGTAACAAAATACTTAGTCACCTAAGTTTAATTGTATTGTATTAAAATGACTTTTAAAGAATTTGCTAGAGGAATAGATATGAGCCGTTCTCTGGGAATACGGGGTTTAATGTATTTGCGTAAAGTGTCGTCACATGCATTAAGCCTGGTGTTTCCAAAGCGAGGCTCAATTTATTTTATCAGTATCTTCATATCTTCATATCCTTAAAATAAAGAAAAGGTAAGACGACACTTTACGCACATGCATTAAGCCCAGTTTTCTCAGAACGCGACACATATGTGTTTGTTTGTCATGAGATATGTAGAGAATATTATACTACTGTATTTTTGGGATTTCACTACCTAGTGTATATAAGTTTTGTAAGTTTTTATCAAGACCCACGATATACTGAATTTTGAAATATCATTAATTTGCAAAGGGATCTGGAAAATTTAATGCAATTTACCTTTTTTTTAAATAAGTATTAGCAAAGAAGTCCCTGTATCTTAGTCCTATTAGTGGGCCATTTTCCATGGGGTCTGGCTGATTGGGTTCAGGCTGGTTATCCACATTGTCCGCCCTTTCAACATCTGGTAGAGGATTATATTGCCTTTTGCAAATATTGTGCAATACAGCACACGATGTTATAACCCTGAAATCATGAAATATTGGAATATGTTAACCCATTACCAAACAATAACAAGATTGTTCGTGTTTGTTGCAGACATCTCTGTAAATCATTGTGGGAAAAGTGGAGAAATTGCTCGATGTGAGCAATTTCTCATTTTCCCACAATAATTTCTACCCTACCAAAGCAATTTCATCATATTCCATCACAATTTCATTTGTCGTCTGTAACCTCTTTCAATGTGCAAATGTCCGGTTAAGTTTTGTGTTTAGGTCCACTTTTCTCATAAAGNATATTGGAATATGTTAACCCATTACCAAACAATAACAAGATTGTTCGTGTTTGTTGCAGACATCTCTGTAAATCATTGTGGGAAAAGTGGAGAAATTGCTCGATGTGAGCAATTTCTCATTTTCCCACAATAATTTCTACCCTACCAAAGCAATTTCATCATATTCCATCACAATTTCATTTGTCGTCTGTAACCTCTTTCAATGTGCAAATGTCCGGTTAAGTTTTGTGTTTAGGTCCACTTTTCTCATAAAGTATCAAAGCAATTGCATTCAAACTTGGTACACTTACTAACTATCATGAGGGAACTGGGCAGGCAAAGTAAGACAACTCTGGCTGGCATTATGACAGAATTATGTGCCCTTTTTATACTTAGAAAATTGAAAATTTGGTTAAGTTTTGTGTTTAGGTCCACTTTATTCCTAAAGTATCAAAGCTATTGCTTTCAAACTTCAAATGTTTTCTTACTATTATGAGGGTAGTGTACCGGGCAATTTTAATTTGACCTTGACCTTTGAATGACCTTGACTGTCGAGGTCAAAGTATTAAATTTTGCTAAAATTGCCATAACTCCTTTATTTATGATCAGATTTGATTCATACTTTGACAAATAGATCAGCGGTCTGCACCCGCTAGGCGGTGCTCTTGTTGATTTATGTAATTGATTTGGTAGAAATAAATGCGATAACGGGAGAAATTGCTCATTTCAGCAATGTTTGTCTGCAACACACCCGTATAATCTCTTAATTGTTTGGTAAAGGGTAACTTTAACAATAATTTTACCCTGATGAGTAAATTCACCTTAAATCTTGTCCAATCCGATATTAAATGAACCATTTAAACGATACAGGGATATGTTCTTGTTATATCATTATACCACTGCTTGTGATATTTCAACAGTTTTGTTCCATTATACATGCAATTTGCCTAATTTGCAATTATTAGCATACTATATTAGATAATTACATATAAGGAGACATTCCTCATGAAAGGAAAATCATACTTTGTTGCATTATTATCAAAGATAATCAATTATATATGTATATAATGAAATTTAACAAACACAACAAAATTTAGACAAATGTCATTATTAGCCTTATTATAAATAATCGATAAGGTAAATGTTGAAATAAATCTTGTTGGTTTCAATCGAATAAAATGCAGCCTTACGAACTGACACTTTTTTGTCTATCGAGACCAATGATATGATGTATGGTTATAATTACATACATGTATTGTGAATTTCATGGGGCCTGATTTTAGTTATATTATTAGCCAATGTGTCAGAAAGTTGCATTGTACAAGCCTACAAGGGGTTATTTAAATGTTCAAAGATTTTGTTTTAAAAAAAAAATTGTAATTGATAAAGGTGAAAATAAGTAATGGGAGAATTATAAGGAAACTACCTGCAAGCCTGTTCTGGTTTCATACGGATTTCTCCATGCAAAACGCAAGATCTCCTTTTCAGTTGCGCATTTCCCCTTTCTACTTTAGCTCTAGTAACTTTGTGTGCTCTGAAATAAAGAAGTTCTGTATTTTGAAGTTGAACATTATTCATTTTCACTGTATTTGAATGTACTTTCTTTGCGCAAGTTATTCTTTTGCATTTTCATAAATGTATTTACATTATATATATATTGTCGATCTCAATTGAAAAGGATGTAACTGCAGCTTATGACAAGCTGCAATTGTGTCCATTTCCATCTAGACAGAAGACAGTATACATGTTTTCGTTATTTTGGCCTTTTAATCCCATTAAATTGCGAAAAATTTCTTCAAACTGGGAAAGGGAGAATGAGCTTTGTTTTACTTTTGTGCATCTTTAAAAAGCATATCTAAAATTGAATATGTGTTTTCCAAATTTATCAAGAAGCATCTCCTGCAAAACTGAAGAATTTGTTAAAGGTGCAAATGAGTTTGACATTCTTCCTTGAAACACAATTAATAGGTTTGTGATTGAATAGAATAAATAATTATTATTAACTGTTATGAAATGTTAGAGTTATAGGCTCAAGATTTATTTTCATTATGTTATTTAACGTTTTACACTTAAAATGTGTGTCATTCTCTTTATGGGCATAATAAATTGGATATCCTATACATGGCAATATAAATAATAAATTACCTGTTGTACCGGGTTTGTTGTCCTGCTTGAGGGTTTTGGTATGGGGTAAGCAGCCATCGTCGAGAGGGATTACCGCTATCTCCAAGTACGTGATACCCACCAGGAATTATTCCTTGCTTAAAGATCTGTCTTACCCCACTATTCTGTAAAATGCGGCTATCATGTGTGGATCCTGGCCACTTCGCAACAGCATCTATGACATTGTCAAAAGCATCAAAGACAAGCTGCGCATTGATGATGTGGAACCCTTTTCTATTTACAGAAATTTCCTCTTCCAAAAGGGGAGCCAGGATTCTCACATGGGTGCCGTCAATTACACCCACAACTTTTGGAAAATGTGCAATACCGGCAAATTGAGCAACTTGTGAATCCGGGTCATAGACGGATGTCGGGAAGCGTACATGCACCTGGATCATGACTGGTGATGCAAGCTCTTGGAGAACCTCGGCTATTACTTTTGAAACTGTTGACTGACTGACCTGATGGAGGTCTCCATCATTGATCTGAAATTCTCCGGAGGCAATAAAACGTAATGCTATGAGGATTTTTTCAATAGCAGACAGGCTGTTATGTCTCGCTGTACGGGGACTTAAACTTGCACCTATCACCCCATCAAGATAAATTAGGCCTTCTTTATTCAGTCTGTATCGTTTTATGGTCTCCTGGTATGTTAATCCAGTTAACATGTCGGGGCGTGGCGAATGTAATGGCACTCCTGTATTTAAAATAAATAATAAAACTGGGTAATGTTGGCAAAAGCTATCACCATTTGGTGTATGCATAACACAATTAGTTCACCCTTTCAATGTTAAATTTAAGTTGAAAACCTTGAGATGTAAGGAGAAGTTGACTTATTCACCATAAGAAAATTCTCCTTTTATCTCACCGTTTTCAAATATCATCTGCTTAAGAGGTGTAGGAAGGCGATTTTGTTTTTAAAACAACAACACTTTTAAAACTGATATTTGATCATAGATAAAATGTCATGAGAGACACCTTAACATATAGAACATTTACGTATTTTTTTTCCTTTGATGTCAAACCACACATGGTAGTAGTCAGTGTCATCGTGAGTTCGCAGTTTTGACAGGACGATCAAAAAGATGAAAACAGGTTTAAATAGCAAATTATACATTTAATCCTTGCTGTCAACAACTTTAACGCCTGTCTCTAAAAGTGTTGAAATACTCGGTGTAATCCGTGGTGTCCGAACTTAGGTACTGTAGGATATTGCTGCTGTAGAGAAATGACCAGATTTACCAAGACCGTTTTGTATTGACCGTTTTACCCAGGCAGGGAACCGGTGCGTAGGTAAGTTTTTACCTACCTCATCACTTTCACGACTGCATCAATGGCGACGAGATCAGTAGATTTACTCACGAGGTATAAACCCAATTAAAAAGTTTTGGCCTTATTTCATTGTCTTATTCCTTTGTATTGAGCCTGGACTACATGCTTCCTGAGTATTAAGGAATTAAATTGAGAATTTGACCAATTATTATCGACAGGAAAAACCTTTTTTTTTTTCAAGCGGTCTTCGAACAAGTGGTTATGCTTCCAAATTAGTATTATACAAATTGTTGTTGACCTTTGATTGAATTAGTTCATCTATTGCATTCAATTGCATTCACAAACCAATTGAATTAAGTTTTTGTTGCAAATTCTGACATTGCAATTTGACTGTTTTTGTTTGTTAGTGTTTGTGATTTTTTTTTTTTTAAGGTCTTCATTGGTAAGCATACAGTTTGTGTTGTTCTTACTTACCCTACCCAGTAATGGCCTTATTAAAAATAAACTTTGCAACGGCTTAAGAGTTCCGTGCGCTTCCAGGTTTTGGTGAAAAGCGTGCGACTCTCTCATTTCAGTTAAGGGGAAAATATGGTTATATCAATGAGGAATTGCTTGCCGTTGTATTTGGTGGCTGTGTCTCAAGCCGTTTTGAATATGATCGACTTTACTCCTAATGTGAACAAGAAACTAGAAGTTCAATATCAATCAGCTGAAGAGAAGGGATCTTCTGGAGATGATGATGATGATGATGATGTTGATGATTTCCCTTATTTGCGGAATATTATGAGTGCTCCCGCAAGTGAGAAGCAGTCCCGAGCGGTCTCAAGGCCTGACCATCTTGGAGAATTGCACTCGCTGGTAGAGCATTCATATTCCGCAACAGAGGATGTCCCACGTCTGCTTTAATTTCTTCCAAAGGTTCCAGATTCACAATTGACAGGTTATATACACTCATATAATCCAAGCACTGAAAGACCTCAAAGGCTAAGCTTCAGCAAACCAAAAACTGTACTACCAATTCAAACACCTAATTTGGGCACTGAACCGAATGTGAAAGTGAATCACGAAACAAATGCTCCCCATATTCGCACAAAAAATCGTGAAGTCAGTAGTGTCCAAAACGAGTACGCTGATAGAGTTTCAAGTTCTCGCCATCATAAACGATGTCGCAAATCTCTGTCAGGTTCTCGCTCTCGTGACTCTTCTAAAAATGGGTCATATAAAGGTCGAGCGAGTTCCACGAAAAGAAATGTGGAACATAAAGGTCATGGTAAAAGTTACCGTGATCATAAAAGCAGCAGAACTCGTTACCTTTCTCATGCACGGAGCTCAACAAGACGTCACATGCGCCCTAGGCGAAATGACTCTCGTTCGAGCTCTAGCTCATTTACCGGTCACGTGATAGATCACGTAAAGATAACAAATATAGGTCTTAAAGGCGCACACACCAATATTTGTCGAGTAGCAATTCAAGTGACTCCTCNTTTCAACTTAAGTTATTTTTTAACTTAAGAAGCTACTGGAATACCACCCCTGTACAATCAAATTTACTTTCAAACGGTATTTATAGTGAACTTTATATAAACATATATAACGGTTACACATGTAAAGAGCATATAATAGTTAACTGCTGTAAATCTTACATTGCATTCCTGTCGAAATCTTCAATAGATTTGCAAAACCGCTCTAGACCTTACCGTTTTGTTCATACCAACCTAGAAAACGCAACCGATACACAGTTCATGATTGTTTTTTCACAACTTAACCTGACTTTGGATAATATATACCTAAACGCCTTTTTAAGATGGAACAATATTAACGAATATCATACAAATAAAGCCTCTGAATAATTTTTTCTACAATCACATGATACAAATCCGTATTTTTTCATCACAATATTGAGAGGTAAAGTGACACATAAATTAAACATGTATTTACCCTGTGGAAGGTGTGAGGTAAATTGTTAATGTCAATTAAGTGGTCTCCTCCTTTCAACCAGCTGAAACCCCACATTTGACTGTTCAAATACCTTTATCCCTAAATTATTATTATAATTATTATTATATTTTCAAGTACTTTTGTATTTTGGAAGACTAAATAAAATTCCTCTTAAGACAATAAGATTATCTATCCTGTTTGTACAAATTAAGTTTCACTTGTTTTATATATTTTTATCCGGCTTTGTTGTTTAGCTGAAGCTATACATTTTAAAGTATTATTTCTACAAAAGTAAAAGAACAATTTTCCTTGAACTACACATGCATATTTATAGGCAATTCGTCGGGGTTGTAACATACAATCAAAGTTCAACCATATCATTGTATTTTGTCGTATAGAAGCAATATGTACCACTGTAATTTTGCAAGGGAAAGCTTGACTTCATACGACTTTATTCTCTTAGGGAGACGCCATTACTTGATATATGATAAGCGAGGTTGGACATACAAAACAGTAATTTTGTCATTGCTTCAATGTCATTATCATGTTGCCGAGGTTGTTTTCAATTGAAACGTTCGAATGACATTGCAAATAAGAATGTAAAAGGTAAAATAAGATTCTTTAAAATAGGGTAGTAACTACTAAATCCAGTATATCGTAACCTGGTAATGAATGAGTTAATAAGAGATGCAAATTAGTAAATATCGATAACAGGTTTTTCAATATATTGACTGCATTGACAGGTCGGGTTTATTGCACCGTATGTGCTTTATATAATGTGTGGATTGTTGTGAACGGTATAAACATACTTTAAAGGGAACTTTTGCTTAATTCTCGAACCAATAGCACGATAGTTTCAAATAAACGCGTTTCTTCTATGTCTAGGCATGCAATTCAATAACTAGTATAACACTTAAACAGAATCGTTTTCAAATGGTAAGGTTTATTTTCTGCTATTGAAACATTTCATACACTTTTCTGATGTTAATATCGTGATTAATTACTATTTAATTACAAAGTTTAAAACTCCAAATCAATGTGTTAACTGAGCCGCATAATGTGAATAGATGTTGGTTGTGTTCATATTTGTTCAAAAAAAAGTATGTTCGCCAAGTCGTTAGTTTGAAGTTTAATAAGTTCACATAAATAAATTGCAACAGCAATGCTATCTGTCTTTTTACTCTCACAACGCGTAAATCGTATTAATATATTTATCCGTATGTGAGAAACAGACACTAAATGGCATTGGTCTAAACATTGCAAAAAAAAAGTCGCCACACACATGGTCGGATACTTACCTGTTGTTATGCATTTCTCTTCGATTACATATACAACTCACCACGCCCTTTCCAAAATGTTTTGTTTTAATGTATATTATAAATTATAATATACCCTTTAGGTATTGTAATTGAACTGCGTGTTGTGCAAACATACCAGTATCTCTTTTTTATCAGCATATGACGTCATTGATTTATTCTGAATTGTTGATTATTCGTTAGGCAATTCATGAACTGACTTTACCGCGCTCAACGATGAACCATACTTAGATTTCAAAACACAACATAGAACATTTTATACGTTGGTTTCAACGAGAATAACATACAAGTGGAAATAGCGATATATTTTTTGTAATTGCAGTGTGTGGAAGAAAACTAATTCAAACATAAACATTACATGCGGTGACACCCGTTTTCATCTTTCAATTCGACATATGTATGTTAAGTTGTCTGCTGTTTGTGTGTAATACAGTTTTATGTCAGTTGGTCGTTGGCCCTACACGATCGAAACGAAAAGAATCATATTACTTTAGATTCGAAATTATGAAATGGATAACGGGTTCAAATCGCATTGACTTTAACTCAATGATTGTTTTGAAATATTAACCATTATGTGCAACATAATATCATACGTATATAAACAATACTATTAGAGCATAGTTGTGATCATTGACTGAGTGAAGTGATGAACACTATTTTTGAGTTATTACATTATTATTGTTAAAAGAAGTTTCTGTTCGTGTTTTATGGGATACGAGATGTCCCTGGTGAGTTGTCATGTTAAATGTCATCTGCGACGTATACGAGCAAGTGCATATGCATAGATTCATGATATATGATAAAGATATTGCCTGTTATATAGTTGTCATTAAGTTCAAGGAATTTATTCCAGAAAGTAAAAACAAAATTCAAATCACAAATGCACCGTAATATTAACATACAATATACGTTAAGGATTCTGTTTATGTTTGTACAAACTATATCACTTAAGAAAAAGTGCATGCATGTTATTCTTCCCGCCATTCAGAAAGACATTGATCCACTGTTTTACAGATAAATTGTGTGCATTTATTGTATTCTTCTGTCACACTAGGCGTAGTTGTCAACATAACAGCGAAGGCGGTCTATAATGTTCATGAATGATTTATTCAGCACAAACAAACACTCACTTAAATACATAGCAAAACCTAAATATTCACATTGCCACATTGACTCGCAATACATTTGACAACAAAGTCCTAACAACACAACTGTTGATGCAATTTAATCCAGTTGTTGTCCCGGTAGATGATTAGATTGATATTCTTCTCTTATACTCATTTAAAAGGAAAATGTGGGGTGTTCTGAGAAAACTGGGCAAAATGCATGTGCGTTAAGTGTCATCCCAGATAAGCCTGTGCACAGGCTTATTAGGGACGACACTTTCCGCCTAAACTGGATTTTCGCTAAGAAGAGACATCATTTAAACGAAAAATTCCATAAAAGCGGAAGTTGTCGTCCCTGATTAGCCTGTGCGGACTGCACAGGCTAATCTGTGATGACAATTTACGCACAAGCATTTTGCCCAGTTTTCTCAGAACACGCCACAAATATCCATTATATCTTTTCTCAATTCATATGGTAACATGAAGTCAATTACGAAATCAATATCAATAACTATTGAAACTTCAATTCTTAAATTGATACCATGGTTAAAAGTAGAAGTACATATGTTTATTTGACAGGTTGCATTTTAAACGCGCTTAATATTTAAATGTTTTTGCCGAAACGTGTTCATTGATTAGGCAAGTCGATGAATGAAGTATATTCAAGTCTTAATCGTCATATACACAAACATATGTACTAATTTGTCAATGTTAGCAATGAATTGTATATATTAAATGTTGTATGTATTCTTCTAATAATGTTGATATATTACACAATGTGATTTCATATGTATTTCCTTCGTAAGCAGTGTGAAAATTATTGCTGTTGTGGTTCTAACCGTATCGGATTATACGAGGTTACCTACCACATTCAAATGTGTGTAGGAAGTTTCATTTATGTCAGTAAAAAAGGTCAACAGTGGAGCTTAATTGAAACAGTTGCTCCGTCATCTTTTCATCACTCGTTCTCTCCACATCTCTCTCTTTCGTATACAACGCATACGTGTCATATCGTATGTTCAAGTGATAAACAACATTAAGGAATATCATCTTTGGACTTCCGGTTATAAATGATTGCAAGAATCGTGTAGTGACTATAACTTTGGTTGGCTGAAGAAAGTCACCGAATGAGTAGCTAATCGAGATCGCTACCAATACCACAAAACGAAACAAAATCTCGCGTGGAGTAACATTTTGGAATAATCTTGATTTCTATATATGAAAAATAATTTTATGTTTGTCAAAGATTTGTTTGCTGGTAAATCCAACAAAAACAGTTCAAATTCATTACCCAAATACACAACATGAATCTGCAGAAAATTGGTATATTAATTTATTTGAGGCCCTTAAATAACACGACGTTATTTTGTTTAACAAACATGGCATTTTATTTCCTCAACATGTTACAAGTAGTTCCAGATTCATTCCTTTTTCATTACATATGTTTAGTATGATGTCTTCATGCAAACGGACACAACAAAAAAAATTGTTTTACGTTTAACTCTTGTATTATAATTTTCTTATGTATACATAAATAGAGTATCACATATATAACGCTCAGACATTATTAAGAAATCTATGATATAAATAACACCTGTCAAACTATTATTAACACAGAATACCAATGTAATGCTGAGGAGGACAAATTGTTTTGTAACAGGTAAGACGGCGCTGGGCGTTAGGAAGCAAAGATATTTCAGTTAATAGTAAATAAATTGTTCGTGCAAATACATACATTTGAATTGCGTGTTCGTGGTCCATTGTGCTTATATGTATGTGTTTATATAATGACATGTGTTAAAATAAAATAAATTTAATATTAAAACAAAAATAAAATTTCCAATATTTAAAACGAAACTATGTTTTTTCAACAGAAATATAATTAATTATATACAAACCGTGGTCAAACACCACGTTATTAATACTTGCATTATATTGTATATAAAACACATATTTTCAGTTATTTTAAACTGATTTCACTTAAAATATAGCACTTACTAAATTTCATTCTTTTATGTAAAGTAAAACTAAATAGGCTGCTTCTTTATTTTTACAAATAACCTGTTTAAGCTTTTAAAGAGATTAGTGATTTTATTAATGTGAATGGTAAACACCATGTGTATGCATACACATTCCCAAAATGTGTCAGTCAATATCAACTCGTCTTATAAATTTTGTTTGCAACGTACGCGGCCAGTTTATTTCTACTGTATTATTTGCTGCACATTAACTGTATCATGAACAGAATAGCATGATCATTTGCACTCCTTATAACGTACACATACTGTAATTGACGCATACACGTGAGACGAGGTATGTTTGTACATTTTACTGTGACATTGGAAATAACAATATGTTACTACACAATAGCAGTGTATAATAAACCCACTTATATCATAATTCACAGTTGACTAGAATGGAAACTATTTACTTTTAACCGATTGTTGGTGCTAGTTTTAAACGTGCACTTCCAATAAGTCCGGTCGTTGACAGGTATGTATTTACTTTATTATCCAAAACACCATATACACCATGACATGACTAGTCTATATATGGCAACGTACCCCACGTTTAGGTGTATCACAATCATGTGAACATTGCCAAAACACATCATACTCCATGGCATTAACAGTTTATCTATATTTGTATATATATATACAAACAATACAAAAGGGTTTATAAAACCCATGATAAATACCATAATGATGTATAATGTATTTGCTATCCCAAAGGCCATTCATAAATGATCAACGGTAATACCAAATCTGAAATGGACGTACATGTGTTTGACCTCATTGCAATATTTTCAAATCTTGCATATTCTGAAATGATTTAAAGTGGTTTAACTGGCGAATGCATTCTAATAATAATTAACATACATCAATGTAATATGAAAGAACACGTTTTATTTATTTTTTTCTAAAAGGGCGGGAGCACAGATTGTCGAATGTTTATTGTTTAATTGTCATTAAATGCATTTACTGACAAAGATGTAAGTACCACTTTAAAATAATAAATAAAAAACACGTTTATTGCATTTTAAATGCATTCAATAAGATTAAAACGCGCTACCATTGGAACAACCACGCTTCAAAACACAACAGCGTTTTGTTAACGCTTTATCATTAACAAACGTTCTTAACAAATACTTGATGAAAAGCGTTACACAATTCATTTCACCCAGTTTGATTGATTTATATCCGCGAACGAAATACTTTATTTCATTGTGATCTATGTGATGATTAATGAGTGTTTATTGGTTTGAGGAAAATGTAACATTCGCTTTTCAATATGTGACGATTTTTGTGAAAAGTGTCATGTTGCCAGTCTGTGAACAATAACTAAATGGATGTGAATCGATTTGTATCGCTGATTCGCAATAAGCGAAACGTACAATTGGTTGGTACAAACTTTGAGTTCATAAACAAATGCAGTGTTCCGTATAAAAACACTTAAGCTCCATTTACGGGAGCGACTCACAATGTCGTTTTATTATTTATTTACGAGATTGGCCAAGTGGCAAATTACACATACAACACATACGCAAAATACGTTAGTGTTAATTTCAGAACGTAAGTAAATATAGGTCCTTACAGTTGATGATGTTTAGTTCCGAATCGAATGGCACAATACAAGTGTTCACATTTGCGTTTAAGACTAAATAGATTTAACGGGAAAGCATTTTGTTTAGTGAACAATTTATCTTACGGTTAAGTTATACATGATAAATATGAGTATGCCACAAACTTATCAGAAAACTTTTCCTCAACATTAATTTAACTTATATTAAATTATATTGAATTTGCTCTTTTTGTGTACAGATATATTGCATTATAGTTCACATTATAGACAACAACCGTTACGATATAAACACAGAAAACTCTAACCCAAATTACTAAAACTCCATGTTATTATATTGCTCTGTTTTCCTATTGCAGATATAAATGGTTACGTTCGTGATTCGTTTGAATAGCTTAAAGTTAAAATACAAAAATAAAAAGAACAAATTACGCAACCTACTATATAATAGGCTTACAATTTCTTTCATTGTATAGCTTGTATACGAAAATTACTAAATCAAGTTCATGTATTATTACACATATGTTGACAACTTTTGATTACAATCATACAATCACTTACCTTTGGCAAAAAAGTTTTAATTAATTGAAAACACACTCAGATGTTTTGAATTCCCATGTCAATTTCACGTGCGATCTCGATCGTACTCTGAACCCAACTGTTGGCAATTCCAGAACATGTTTCACAGCAGCGGGTGTTATCCGTGACTCTGTACTGGAAAAAAGGATCACATCAACAGATGAATAGCAGGCCGTGATGGATGCCCTTCCACGTGTTAAGTCAGATGTTTTCTTATAAGAACACATAGTACATGTTAAATGAAAAACAGTATGACTTGTCATTCATTTATATAACTGTCCGTAATGTTGCAGGTTTTTCCAGTATTGTTTATATCGTTTTTAAGTTTTAATTAGATTGCTTTTCGCATTGTAAAAAACGGGTTAACATTCCTCCGCGGCAGTAGTCAATTGAAATGAACGTCATAGAGCCAGCCTTAATATGATTCGGCAATATTTTGCAATCGCGTGCGTCAATAAACTGTGATTTATCAAACTCGGGAAATAGAGGTCCTGTTAAATATTTAAACTCAAGACTTTGCATTTTGGTGCGTTCTATATGTGTTATGTTGTTTTCATCGTCGTTTATTTTGTGTTTATTTTAGTAATTTTTGTACAAAATATAAAGCAAGCATATCTCAAGTACAATATGTATACATAAGTAATAATAAATATCCCCAATCTGCTAAAAGCGTATTCCTAATCTGTGTTTCACAGTTTGGTAATGTGTAGCTTGCCATGAAACATCTTGTTTACGTAAAATTAGATCGCCAGTTTGCATGAGTTACATGTTTGTTTTTAGACAATCGTATGTTACAATTTAAAGCATTATACTTATAGATTATATATTTGATTTTCCTATGTAATGATATTATGAACGCTTAAGTAATGAACACGCCTATACACGATAATTCAAAAAGAATATAAATAGGTGAATGCTATTAATCTATCACTTATTTGAAATTTATTAATAGCTGTGTCTCGTTCTTAATGCATTTAAATACAATACGCAGTACATAAAAGCAATTACTGACTCCANATATACACATGCATACCAAATATGAAGGTTATATCTCAAGGGACAAAGAAGCTATGAGCATTTTTCGAAACCTAAACGCAGATTTTGAAACCTAAACGCAGACCATTACTTCAAGGTCAAGGTCACAGGGGTCAAAATATTTGTGCGTATGGAAAGGCCTTGTCCATAAACACATGCATACCAAATATGAAGGTTATATCTCAAGGGACATAGAAGTTATGAGCATTTTTCGAAACCTAAATGCAAAGTGTGACGGAATTTCAGAAGGACAGACAGACAGACGGACAGACAGACGGACAGTAATGTTGTCATTGTCAGCCATCTTGATTTTTACGTTTTCAGGTTACATTAAGCTAAGGTACAGGCTACATAACGTTTATAGAATACCATATTGTTCCACTTCATCTTCACTTGGTTAACTGTCCGCGGACCGTTTCCTACAGCGTTGACCTTTTCCATCAATTGCTCCCACAGCAGACGCACTTTCCTAGCGGCTCCGGGGCCGCCGCTGCTGTGGGATTCTTGCATTTGATGCATGTTGTCGAACATAAATTCTCTTATAACATCCACCTCCATGGGACTCATCATTTTTGATTTTTTTCTGTCCAAATCGCTCTCCGCCATTGTTGTTGATTTTCGCGAAATATCGTTTGGTAATGTTTACGGAAATAGAAAATCGGAATTATGGGAAAAATAACTTCGGATAAAAATGAGTATTTACCATGGTTAACTTACCTTGTGGTTAAAAGCTTTATACAAGTTAAAATTAACCATGGTATCTTAACTACGATTTTAACCTTGGTTATTTATTTACTGTGGTAATTTTTAACCAGTGTTTATACAATTGGCTGCGGTACGTAATACGTAAGAGTAATGACGGTTGCAGAATAAATGACTATGCCCAAACGCCCACGAATACCTACTAAATATCAACATATTTAAAAGAGATTCGTTACTAGCTAACTGTTGAAGAATTATGGTAATTGAGAGCACACGACTACTTTTAACGTGATGGGGACAAATTAACTTAGGGGTGGTTTTGTCCAATTAATGTCCGTCAAGCTGTTAAAATATTCATGATATGCCAGCCATCTAGTCCTCCCACATGTAAATAAAAATGTCATTTGGTTTCCTAAATTTCAATACTACATATTATATGGCGTCAGTAATATCGAAAATTGCTTCAAACATGTCAAAGTGATTTACAGCAAGCGATAACAATGTCGGTGCTAGGCATCAGTCTATGCTGCGTTTGTTTCGTTTGATTACATTTCAAACAATTCCATTTCAGTGAAGCTAAAAACCATTACCAATAACATCAATCAACGTTTACGCTTACAACAGGGTATTGGTACGTCTGGATTTATTTGGCTGATATTTAATAAAAGTGGTGTACTAATTTTTATATCTAAATCGCACGGAAACAATATAAATGCGTGTTGTCATTCAAAGGTCTTTAACTAAGGTGGTGTTCATGTTGAGCAGAACATATTCACAAACCTAATTGACCATTTAAGTAATTCATTATAATAATCGACGTTTGTAGAACAATATAAAATATGTTTAGAACACGTTCACATTCCTTTACGCCTTTGGAACAATATTAACGAATATCATACAAATAAAGCCTCTGAATGTTTTTTTTTTCTATAATCACATGATACAAATCCGTATTTGTTCATCACAATATTGAGAGGTAAAGTGACACATAAATTAAACATGTATTTACCCTGTGGAAGCTGTGAGGTAAATTGTTTATTTCAATTAAGTGGTTTGATCGATCTTGGTAATTTGCATCTCCTTTAAACCAGATGTTACCCCACATTTGACTGTTCAAATACTTTTATACCTAAATTATTATTATAATTATTATTATATTTTCAAGTACTTTTGTATTTTGGAAGACTAAATAAAATTCCTCTTAACACAATAAGATTATCTATCCTGTTTGCACAGATTAAAGCGGGACTGTACGATTTTGTCAATGTTTTATATGTGTTGAATTGTAATATATTGATAAAAATATGTTACGATAACACAAAATATGCAAGAAAAAATATACATTGAAGACGAATTTCATAAAATGCAGCAAAGACAAGTTAGCGCTGGTTAAAGTTGATGCCGACACTTTCACTCGTTTTTGTTAGGAAACAAAATTGTGTCTTTGTGTCGTATGAACGAATCTGCACTAAAACTAAATTTAGATTCACATTGTACATGCTGGCGAAAAAGGCTGGAAGCCATTTTCGATTTCAGATTTAAATATCTGGCTTATTTCGCATTTTTCGACACATGTTCTTCTTAACTTTTATTTTAATTTATATTGAAATATATGTATAATAATTTTTAACACATTTTATATAAATTCATAAATATTTGACAAAATCGTACAGTCCCGCTTTAAGTTTCACTTGTTTTATATATTTTTATCCGGGGCTGTTGTTTAGCTGAAGCTATACATGTTAAAGTATTATTTCTACAAAAGTAAAAGAACCATTTTCCTTGAACTACATATGCATATTTATAGGCAATTCGTCGGAGTTGTAACATACAATCAAAGCTCAACCATATCATTGTATTTTGTAGTCTAGAAGCAATATGTACCACTGTAATTTTGCAAGGGAAAGCTTGACTTCATACGACTTTATTCTCTTAGGGGGCGCCATTACTTGATATATGATAAGCGAGGTTGGACATACAAAATAGTAAGTTTGTCATTGCTTCAATGTCATTATCATGTTGCCGAGGTTGTTTTCAATTGAAACGCTCGAATGACATTACAAATAAGAATGTAAATGGTAAAATAAGATTCCTTAAAATAGGGTAGTTACTACTAAATCCAGTACATCGTAACCTGGTAATGAATGAGTAAATAAGAGATGCAAATTAGTAAATATCGATAACAGATTTTTCAATATATTGACTGCATTGACAGGTCGGGTTTATTGCACCGTATGTGCTTTATATAATGTGTGGATTGTTGTGAACGGTATAAACATACTTTAAAGGGAACTTTTGCTTAAGCCTCGAACCAATAACACGATAGTTTCAAATTAACGCGTTTCTTCTATGTCTAATGCAATTCAATAACTAGTATAACACTTAAAGAGAATCGTTTTCAAATGGTAAGGTTTTTTTTCTGCTATCGAAACATTTCATACACTTTTCTGATGCTAATATTGTGATTCATTTCTATCTAAATAATTAAAAATTAAAAAGTGTAAAACTCCAAATCAATGTGTTAACTGAGCCGCATAATGTGCATAGATGTTGGTTGTGTTCATATTTGTTCGAAAACAGGTATGTTCGCCAAGTCGTTAGTTTGAAGTTTAATAAGTTCACATAAATAAATTGCAACAACAATGCTTTCTATCTTTTTACTCTCACAACGCGTAAATCGTATTAATATATTTATCCGTATGTGAGAAAAAGACACTAAATGGCATTGGTTTAAACATTGCAAAAAATAAGTCGCCACAAACATGGTCGGATACTTACCTGTTGGTATGTATTTCTCTTTGATTACATATACAACTCACCACGCCCTTTCCAAAATGTTTTGTTTTAATGTATATTATAAATAATAATATACCCTTTAGGTAATATAGTTGAACTGCGTGTTGTGCAAACATACCAGGATCTCTTTTTTATCAGCATATTACGTCATTGATTTATTCTGAATTGTTGATTATTCGTTAGGCAATTCATGAACATGACTTTACCGCGCTCAACGATGAACCATACTTAGATTTCAAAAAAACATATAGAACATGGTTTACGTTGGTTTCAACGAGAATAACATACAAGTGGAAATAGCTGACGATATATTTTGTGTTATTGCAGTGTGTGGAAGAAAACTAATTCAAACATAAAAGTTACATGCAGTGACACCAGTTTTCATCTTTCATTTCAACATATGTATGTTAAGTTGTCTGCTGTTTGTGTGTAATAAAGTTTTATTGTCCATTGGTCGTTGGCCCTACACGACCGAAACGAAAAGAATCATATTACTTTAGATTCGAAATTATTAAATGGATAACGGATTCAAATCGCATTGACTTTAAATCAATGATTGTTTTGAAATATTAACCATTATGTGCAACATAATCATACACTATTAGAGTATAGATGTGATTATTTACTGAGTGAAGTGATAAACACTATTTTTGAGTTATTACATTATTATTGTTAAAAGAAGTTTCTGTTCATGTGTAATGGGATACGAGATGTCCCTGGTGAGTTGTCATGTTAAATGTCATCTGCGACGTATACGAGCAAATGCACATGCATAGATTCATGATATATGATATAGAGATTGCCTGTAGGAAAATTATTGCTAGATGGATCTAGTTGTCATTAAGTTAAAGGACTTTATTCCAGAAAGTAAAAACAAAATTCAAATCACAAATGCACCGTCATATTAACATACAATATACGTTATAGATTCTGTTTATGTTTGTACAAACTAGATCACTTAAGATAAAGTGCATGCATGTTATTTCTTCCCGCCATTCAGAAAGACATTGATCCACTGTTTTACAGATAAATTGTGTGCATTTATTGTATCTTCTGTCACACTAGGCGTAGTTATCAACATAATGTTAATGCATGATTTATTCAGCAGAAACAAACACTCACTTAAATGCACAGCAAAACCTATAAATTCACATTGCCACATTGAATCGCAATATATTTGACAACCAAAGTCTTAACAACACGACTGTTGATCCACTTTAATACAGTTGTTGTCCCGGTAGATGATTGGATTGATATTCTTCTCTGATTCTCATTTAAAAGGAAAACCATTACGATGTTAGTAATAAATATCCATTATATCTTTTCTCAATTCATATGGTAACATGAGGTCAATTCCGAAATCAATATCAATAACTATTGAGACTTCAATTCTTAAATTGATACCATGGTTAAAAGTAGCAGTACATATTTATATTTGACAGCTTGTATTTTAAACGCACTTTATATTTAAATGTTTTTGCCGAAACGTGTTCATTGATTGGGCAAGTCGATGAATAAATTATATTCAAGTCTTAATCGTCATATACACAAACATATGTACTAATTTGTTAATGTTAGCAATGAATTGTATATATCAAATGTTGTATGTATTCTTTTAATGATTTTGATATATTACACAATGTGATTTCATATGTATTTCCTTCGTAAGAAGTATGGATATTATTGCTGTTGTGGTTCTAACCGTGTCGGATTATACGAGGTTAGCTACCACATTAATATGTGAAAAGTCCCTTTTATGTCATTAAAAAAGGTCAACAGTGGAGTTTAATTAAAACAGTTGCTCCGTCACCTTCTCATCACTCGTTCTCTCTTCATCTCTCTCTTTCTTATACAACGCGTTCGTGTCATATCTTATGTTCAAGTGATAAACAACATTAAGGAATATCATCTTTGGACTTCCGGCTATAAATGATTACAAGAATCGTGTAGTGACTATAACTTTGGTAGGCAGTAGAAAGTCACCGAATGAGTAGCTAATTGAGATCGCTACCAATACCACATAACGAAACAAAATCTCGTGTGAATCACAATTTGAAGCATTATACTTATAGATTATATATCTCATTTCCTATGTAATGATATTATGAACGCTTAAGTGATGAACACGCCTATGCACGATAATTCAAAAATAATATAAATAGGTGAATGCTATTAATCTATCACTCATTTGAAACTTATTAAAAGCTGTGTCTCGTTCTTAATTCATTTAAATGCAATACGCAGTACATAAAAGCAATTACTGACCCATCAATCTTCCGAATGGTCAATTGCACTCAATGAAGGACAGCTTCATGGTCATACGAGTTTCCATTTAACTGATGTAGCTATAATAGTATAGGATGTACATGCGTGCATTTATGCTTCACAACGTTTTTGGAAACGGTGGCTTAGTAAGAGGCGCAATCTATTGCAAAGTCGCAAAGATAGTACCTGTCGCGTTTATACAGTATATTCGGTGCAAAGCAAATTTGTTCCCAGCGTTAGATTTTACACAGTTACACAGTTGCTGTTTGAATTGGCGGAAAGAAAAAAAAAGAATATTTTTCGAGTGGCGAACTTCTTTTGCTGCAGTAAGTCTTTTGACACTGCATCTCTAGGGGCAATTTATATAATTAAGTGAGGTAAATTGTTAATGTCAATTAAGTGGTTTGGTCGATCTTGGTAATTTACATCTCCTTTCAACCAGATGAAACCCCACATTTGACTGTTCAAATACTTTTATCCCTAAATTTTATTATAATTATTATTATATTTTCAAGTACTTTTGTATTTTGGAAGACTAAATGTTTCAGAATGGTTTCAGAATGTATCACACTGCCCGAATAACACCCGAGAATACCCACAAAATATCAACATATATTAAAGAGATCCGCTAAAAGTAATTGAATAATAATGCTGGTATATGAGAGCACAAGAATACTTGAATACTTGTATCTTATTTGTCATGGAGAAAGTTTACCTAAAGGATGGTATTGTTAAATAAATGATTGTCAAACTGCTAAGTTATTTATAGCATGTCATCCTTCTAGTCTTAGCAAAGGTCAACATAAGTGTCATTCGGTTTCCTGAATTTATTAACGACATAGTAATATGGCGCAAGTTATATCAAACGTGTTTAAATTAATGTCAACGCGATGTAGATCAAGCGATAACAATTTGGATTCCAGGAAACATTCAATGTTTTTTTTTTATCGAACAAATCCATGTCAGTGAAACAAAAACACACGAACAGTAATATCAATCAACGTTTTGGTTTATAAGAGGACATTGGTTCGTCTATATTTCTTAAGACAAACATTACATTTAACCTGGTGTAAAGCCCTTTTTTATCCCCGGATCGGATAGGTAATATTGAACTGCTTGTTGTTAAACATTATACATATAATTATACTAAGAAATGCTGTAAAATGCTAATGCAGACAAGTTTCAATCACATTGGTTTGCATTATTCGAATGGTACGTGCATCGCCGTTATATGGTTGCACTTAGTATAAAGCAACTTTATATAAGTTACATTGACCAAATGGAAAAAAAAAACTTTTTGTCTCTGATAATTACTTTGTTAACATGATTTACTTTTATTTTGTGATTAATATTACAATAATATGTTTAATGACGATTAATATTACGCTTATAACTTCCATATGGTACGTGCATTGCTGTAATATGGTTGCAGTTAGTGTAACCATATACATAAAACAATGTTTACTAAGTTTACTTAGCAATGTTATCTTACATATAATTGCTAAATGTTATCATTCCAGTGTATTACTAGTATGCTTGTTTTGAAAGATATAATTCAAATAGTACCTATTTCGGTACGTGATAACTATGGAGGATTCAGTATGTATAACTGTGCATAAGGGACGCCCGAAAAAATATCTACCATTTATCAGCATATATTGAATATATTAGTTACTAGATATTTAAGAATGCTGGTTTATGTGAACATCAAAATACTGTTTACGTATACGTCATGGGGACATTTTACCTAAGGGATGGTATTATCCAATTGATGTCTGTCAAGCTGATATATTATTCATAATATGCCACCCTCTAGTCTTACCACATGTAAACTCAAGTGGCATTCGGTTTTCAGAATTTCTATACGACATAGAAATATGGCGTCAATCATATCGAGCAGTCAACGTGATGTACAGAAAACAATAACAATTTCAACGCCAGATATCATTCTGTGCTGCATCTGATCTGTTTTGTTTGATTTGATGTCAAATAATTATGTGTCATTGAAACTATAAACCATAAGCACTATCATAAATCAAAGTTTAGGGTTACAAAAATGATATGGGTAGGTTTGAATTTCTTTAGACTGACATTTAATTCAACGAGGTGTAAATATTTTATTTATATCTCCAAATCGCATCGGAACAAAGCAATGCGTCTTGTCAATCAAAGGATTTTAGCTGTGGTTGTCTGCATAATGAACAGAAAATAGTCACCATCAATGTAATTTATCCCCATAATCAACCAGAATAAAACAACGTTTAATAGAAAATAAAAATTAGTTGAGAACGTTTTAGAAATTGCAAACATCTTCAATACATTTAAGTGTTAAGAGATTAGATTAACGAGAATACATCACCTTTTAATCACCATTTAACCACTGAATTGTTGGATGACGAAATGATTCAGACATCAAGACATGACACTAAAACACGTAGCAATTTCATATTGTTTTAAGTTTCAAAACTAATGGGTTTTATTATATTATAGTTGAATATTCATTGTATTTGAGGGAAGGGGTCGAAATAAAAGTGATATCGTTAATACATAACGTATACTATTTTGGTATGAGTTTTGCTAGAATGCTTTTACTGTTTTGAGTTCATCAATAGTCGAAGATGAGTCATCGTTTAACTTTTCATCTATACTGCGAATCAATTATCGACACATTTTGTGTTATCAGGACAATTGAAAGCAAGCACAGTAAACAATAACGCAATGGGCGTGCGTTGAATGAAAATGAACTATGAAAATAACGTCAGCCTTAATGACGCACCAATTTCCTTGGATAAAGCAACAGCGTTATAGTATTATTGACATATTTTCACAGAATATATTAAAACCCGGTAAGACTAGCAAACTATTTCCTGACATGATAACCGGTTGAGTACAAACACATGTACTGTCTAATGATTTTAATATTTAATTATTTTAGAGGGATATATCGGTTACAAATGCAAAGTGTACATTAGAGTTAACAGCTGTATATCTTACCTTGTCTTCTTTTTGACTTGTGCGTAATATTTGTACAATCAGTATAGACATTATCAATTGTTTCATACCCATCTCGCCAAAATAACCGATGGAAAGTGTATACAATATATTGGTTGATACCTTAATTAAGCTGGCTTTGGATAATGTATGCGTAGCCTCCTTTAAAGTTATTGCAAAATGAAAATTTACCGTATGCCATACAACATATGGGCGCTGAATGACTACTACTCTAGAATCGCATGAGAAAAATTCTTATATGTTTTAATATGACGACACCTTACCAAAGAAGACGGCAAATACAGTTTGTTTTATCAATTGTATATACCTTTACAAATATAAAATATTAAACAAATAGTGTCGGTTCTTTCAATCATAAGCCCATAAAGTAACCGTGCTAAGATGTGTTATATACTCGTACAACGTTCAATGTGACAGGGAAACAAGTGGAATGTAAAAACACTGTTTTGGCTAGTAACATACCTTTTGTTTGTTGCCATACAATACGAACCCAATGGTCATATACATTGATATAAACTGAATTTGTTTAATGGATATTAAACAATGTTAGGATTTGCCTGAAAAACAAGAATCAATAGTATAGTATAAACATAATTTATATAGTAGTGGTGCTCTGGCCGTTAATCTTAAGTTATTGTAGTTCAACGTTTGTGTAACGTATTTTCTCATTTAAATATCACAACCTGAAACTTAAATGACGACGTTGGTGATGTACGTCATAGTGGTACAAAAGAAGACCGATTGACTGTTTCTTGAGTTTAAACTCGTTTTCGAAATAACGCATTTCAAGAGTCGCAAACAACAACTTATGTCAAATTTGACGGGCAAACTAAAAACAACTAATTTATCACGGGGCCGGCCTATTGAACCTCAACTTGGAACATAAATCATGAAATGCATTCTTACGTTACACATAGTACACACTTCTTAGGTTGATATCTTCAATATTGCATAAGTAATGGCTAATGTTAACCAACAGACAGGTTAAAAACCATATGTCAGTATAGACTGGGGGGAATGAAAATAATTCCATGACGTTGTAACGTCATACATCCCGATTGGGTAATACTTTTTAATATACCTCGCATACGGAGCTAAATATAGTATAACGGTTATCCAAATAATCAAATCAGGCTTATACTCGGTGTACGCTTATATAAATTTAGGAAAATCAAATCAATATTGATGATAGAATTTCATATAAACTATTCATGCTTAACTTGTTTGTTATTAAAATGCTTAATGTGTGTTCGGTATAATACAATACATAGTATAGGCATCTTCGGCCTTGGATGACATCATTCTCCTCGGAGTGCAATATTCACTATTCAACTTAACTGCTTACGACATTTATCTAATATCGGAAATGGCATGTGTATTCGATTCATTCAATTATAAAGCTATTTATGTCGTAGTTCTTTACAAATATTCCAATATATCGAATAACGTTGGTTACATGTAACGCAGTCGCGGTCTGTTTCGATATTATGATGAGTCCTGCTAGCGATACAAACATGTCTGAAGGCTTTAACTAAACTGCAAATTAATTTCCCATGGTCTTTAAAAGAAATCATTTAATTAAACTCACATACTCTTTTTACTCTTGACAACGGGATCCAGTGAATACATGTTGTCAATCGTTAAATACGTATAACTTGTGGGAACATCTAGACAATAACACTTTGAACTAATTTGCATAAGACTCACATGTATAGAAAACATCAAAACGGGACGGTTCACACATGGTTGTTTAGGTGCGGCTTAAACAAGAGGTAAAGAGCAGTGCAATTCACTTAGCCATAATCAATTCACTGCCAATTTAGTTGCCAAAACATATTTTAAAGTGTTGTCAAATCCAAAGGAAAATAATTGACAACACGATTGCAACATCCTTCTGTATGTGTTCACGATGCTTAATTATGCCCAATGGCTGTATTTTTATAGCAAATTATACTCTGATTAACATTCACAAATTATTTCGTGTTTAACATAACAAGTTGCTATGCAAACTTCTTATAATTTGCAACCTACATAACATATGTTTTCTGAAAATGTTTGTGCACGCATTAACAAGATTCAAATTTTCCCAAGATAGTACCATATATTTTAGAAGAAAGTTTTAATAATGTTAATGTGTGTTAAATTCATAAATTTTGTATTTAACTTCAGTTAAATAGCAATTATACATTTTTGGTTAAATTTGTAAACTTGTAAATTTATATGTTTCAGCAATGCCTTATTTTATCAAAACCTTGTTATGCTGTTTGATAGAGATATTTCAAAATAAATAAAAAAAAAACAGTTTTGATTAGGATATTACATTCATGTGTTTGAAAATGAACACCCGAAATCGAATTAAAAATTATAACATCTAACCATACGTAATAAATCTGTTCCTGAACATAATAATGTTAAATTATATAAGACAAATCGAGGTTCAAAGATGTTTTTAAATTGCAATCGATTATGGTGTATCCATTTAAACAAAATATGCACACGTTTGTCTCAGTATCTAATCATTTCGTTGGATCCGAATAATGTGCAATACGTTATCACCCTTTCATACGTTAACCATACTTATGACAAAATGTATGTATCAAAACACACTTATTAACTTTTAAATGTTATGACATAATGAACTTTGATAACTTTATATTTAATTACATGCATTGTGTTTTTCACTTATCAAGTTCCTACGGTAAATAATTAAATAATACCATATCGCTATAACGTTAGTTATTGCAACTGTTCATTTGTCTACAAACTTAAAAGCAATGGCAGATGTAATGCATAACATTAGATATTAGTGTGTGAGTCTTGCTATTGATATACAACCTTTTCTGCATCTCAGCCGCAGATGTTTTGTTCTCATGATGGATGAAAGCATATTATTCCGTTATTGAATGACGCAATGTGATTGCGTTTAAATGAAATTAAAAACGAGTTTACGTCAGACTTAATGAAGCAACTGTTTACTCGGACAAAGCAACCGCGGTAGTGTACGGTCAAAAGCTGTTCATAGAATATATGACAACGCGGTAAGACTAGAAGACTTTTCCCTGAAATGATTACACAAGTTCAATAAGTGTACAATCTTATATACTTTCAACTAGTTTAAATATTGAAATGTGTATACATGTATAGGGGTAAACCGGTAAGAAATGCAAAGTGCAAACGAAAGTTAATTTTGTACAGCATTTATGTTGACATTTAACTTATGTTTGTACGGCCGCTATAGACCTTACATTTGTGTTCATACCAACAGCAAGGTATATAAAACATGTTTATCCAGCAGTTTAGAATATGTTTACTGTAGTCTAAATAAAGTAGCAACATAATAATATTATATAAATCTGTAAACGTTATTTTATTCAATAATTTCATTTTGACTTAAGCAAATATTTTCTAATGAAGACGATTACTAGCATCACAAACAAAAACTGAGACACCTTCGCTAAAATGGATATAGTGAAAAGTTATATTATAAATATTTTGCACGTGCACAAACATTAAGAAGGGAATGCCTCGTGCAACCAGGCGAACATACGTACAATGACAAGAGTAAATCTTGTGGTAACCCCATACGGTATTGTTTAAGGTTACATGGTACAGATGACGACATCCAATTTTGGGATAGCGCTAACAGATAACAATAACAGACGATTTTAATTGATGTTGTACTCAAATACCAACACGAAAAAGTAATTTATGTTTGTAAATTAACAAACAATTCAAGACCTTAAAATATTGTTCAATTAATAAATACTTACGAAACTTCTATTATATTATTTATTTATGCCGATAAATAAAAAATATTAATTTGCATAACTCATTACGATTATTTTGCGTTCTCTTAGTTGCAAATGACTGTGTTGTATTTTAAGTACAGTATTGTGCATGCTTACATTGTGTAATATTGTCGTTAGTATAGGTTAGTTCCCACTTGACAGGATATACAAGTGATACGTTAGAGAACGGTGTGGACTGTTGTTTTAACCAGATACAAGTTGAAACATATATACACATATTCATATTCATTGCCAGCGTGGTGAACACGTAAACTCAATATCACACTCAAGAATGTGATGCATCAAATAAGGGTCCTGATTCAATCAAACTCAGTCTTCACCAAGGAGATCATCAATATAAACGTATGTTTTAAATATATTAATACAACGTATCGGTTAATCAAATATATCAGGAACCATTTGTCTAACATTTTACCCGCTGCGCTTTTTAATTGATTTCTTTAATTTTTGTTGATAACTGCGTGTATGGATACGGGTAATTAAAGTCAGAAATATGGTATTGAATATAAACCGATTACAGATGTGATCAAATCCGCTTATTGATCCCACTCATTGCAGAATTGACTTTCTGTCCAGAGTGAGTCAATGCCATTTTACAATGGTTGGTACAATTGATTTTGATTTACAAGCATAGTTGTCTTCAAATTTAATGCGACGCCAAGCATGTAAACGAATGCATGTATACACTAAAGGAGCTTTCCTTTTTCAATCATCCTTAGTCCTGCCATGGGGAATAATCCAATCTGAATTAATAGCAGATTCTTTGTTTTGGGGTTCTGTTTAAGGATTGTAATTAATTTGGAAGAACAATAGGTATAGAAGAATTGTGTTTAAAGCATACAGAGCACTGGGGTACCACATACACAATTACAATGCTTTTTGCCATTAATCAACACGTTATGAAGACATAATAAGGGTAAGGTAATAATGATAAAGCGGCAAATGACATAATTATATTGAACCTATCTAATAGTGGCTTTTTAACCGCTGCTATTCCTGTATAGTAACTGTACATACTTGCATAATTGCGAGAACTACATCACAGGCTTCAAACAGCATGTTATTGCAATTGACATTTCAGAGATTTGTTATAGTCATTGTCCTGAGATAGGTGACCTTATTTTTATCATACAGTCGAATTATACATGTCCTTGAGTACCTAGCATTAACATCATTCAATTGGTGGAAATGCGGAACTTTAAATACCGTTTAGATTATTTGTGACGATTGCATTTGTCATTTATTCAGAGAAATTAATGCAACTGGGATGCTTTTTGTGATTAAATTGTTTCGATCTTTAAATGTATTCATAATGTGCTAATATCCCGAAGCCATCACTGTATGCGCATATTTGTAATTCCATCATATCAATGCCTATGCCACAGTTAAATGGCGTCTAACATATCAACGATGCTCGAGCAATGTCAGAACGATTGCTTCAACTGTTGACAATCCGGCACAATAACTATACGACATTGTATGGCACGTGGTATTCCTCATTGGTAGAGGCGTTGATGGATTGTATCCGTAAACGTTTAATTGGAGCAAAAATAACAATATAATGATTTCGTCAACGCTTTAGTTTACAGGTTCTTACTGGGACGGCTGGAAGTTATTATATTGGAATGAACATAACTCATCTGCACGTATTAGGTTTTATTTGATAGATAGAGGCGATGCGATTGTTTGGATAGTTTATCCATACGTTCATACATAAATGCAATACCAATTTATAACCAGTATGTGGGTTATATTATCACCTTATCAAATAATCTCACTAGGCTTATAGTGTTACAATTATCACATCGCTTTATACTGCGTCGATTAGAGAAATCGAGTTGTGTCACAAACATCATTACTTATTAGATAGTATGTTTGGTGAAATAAAACGAGGTGTCTGATTTGTTTTGCCATTCCAGTTAACGACACCAACCGTTAAGAATATCTCCTTCATTACTATACAAATAATAAATGTTTATATTCATGGACGCCCGTGTAAAATGAAATGTTTATGGCAGACAGATAATTCAAGCTATAAGTATAAAACAACGATTAATCCAAATTGATTGTAATTGTCTTGGATGTTTCTGCCAGCGTTTCATTATGTTCTACGTTGGATACTGCAACAGATATATTGGAATGTTTTGTACTCATTTTCCCCTAAGTGTGATTCAGAGAACAAGTGTATGCATTCACGGTTAAACATGTTTAATTTATTTTAGTTTACCTCACTTGATCCGTCACTTGTTAAATGTCCGTGCACCCATCCACGTATGCTCTAAATATGCCTTGACGTTTAAAAATAATACATCCCGATTGTGCAATACAATTTACTGTTACTCGTTCGTGGGGCTAAACTTAAATGTTAAACACAACTCATTATTGATGGAAGGCTTGATTTTCATATACACTGTATTTTATCTAGAGTACAGTTAATGTATTGGTTATACTAAACTGAATACCATAGGCATCGTTCGAGGTGTAGTTAATATATCCTTCGATATAGGTAGACATCACTCTCCTCAGGGTGCATTATTTACTTTTCCTTTCAACTGCGTATGGTATTTATCTCATATTGCAGATGCAATGTGCATTCAAATACAAAGGTATTGATGGTATAGTTCTTAACAGATATTCCAACATATCGTATTACTTTGGTAACATGTAACGCAGTCGCAGTTCGTCTCAATAATACACCTGATGAGTTCTGCTAAAGACGCAGACGTGTCTGAAAGATGTACCTAAGCTGCAAGTTAGTTGAAACCAACATGTTAAACAATACTCACACAATCAATTCGTCATGGATGAATTATATTATCCTTATCTTGCCTATATTGTTATAGAATAATAGCATGTTTAATTTGTTATCAAAATCTTTACTCATAACTACAATATGTGCACACTAAGGATACAATCATGCATTCTTGACGAACGAACTCTGTAGCACGTTGGTTAGGTAGCCTGCTACTTGCCAAAACTTTCGGTTGCGCACAAGAATATTCATACGAGCCATATTATTGTTTTAAATTAATTTTATGTTTACCTGTTGTTATTAACCACCTTAAATGATGAAAGTCAAACATAAATTCAGAATCATATCGCGTTTCACCATTTACGAGTGGAAACAGATGAAATCAAACCAAGCCCACGCCCTAAAGCATCAGATCGTCACGGATGAATGATTGTATCGTGAGCTTGCACAACATGTAGTCAAATGATCACATGTTGACAGTTTTAATCAAACTCTTTATTCATAACTGAGATATTCTAGTTTGAAACGTGTTGCGTTAGTAAAGTATCCAAGTGTATACTACAATAACTACAATTTGGTAAACTCGAGGACCGCGAGTGCTTCTGAGGCCAGAGTAAGACATATAGCAACTGCTGCAGACGATACACAAATTGTGAAGAAAAAACAACGCTCACGTGTGCGACAACTGGTGACCCGTGTAACCGTAAAGTTGGTCACGCAATTTGTGTTAACAGTAACTGTACTGAAACAATGACTTCACCATTTCCCTTCCGTAGACAACAATACATTCAACCTGTATCAGGCTTTGGGACAATACATCACTAAAGTATATGTCAATATAATGACCTTGTTAACCAGACAGACCAATGTATAGTAACGAAGGCTACTTTATATTGTTGAAACAACATGTTAAATTAACATCAGTTGTACTGTCAAATGAGATACATTTTCTCGCCTTGATGGATGGTTCGGAATAATCAGAAAATATGTAAGGCAGTTATACGTACAAATAAGTGTCTGGATTAGGATATACAAAGCCAGTCATGTCTAAAAGACTGTTTAACAGGCTGGAAAATGACGATCGTAAACCAAGTATTTTTTTAACGATGTTTTTACCGATTAAGGTGTTTAACTGTAGGTTTACTGATACTAAACAGACATGCTAAAGCTTGTGAAAAGGTTATGTATGTGAAGATTTAAAACCTATATTAAAGAACACTGCCACACAAGTATCTGCAAATAGTTCCATTTGTTCTCTTAATTAGACTAAGAAATTCAAGTTTCCTTTTCACAAAGATTATCGCGGCTCCTTCTCGACATTGAATGTCGAGGATTTGAATGTATTAATATAAGATGCTAAATATCATTTGTTTTTAAACCTATGGCGAGATGAAATTGATACTAGTTTGAGTATCTTTTCGTTATGCCTCAAATCGTAACATGCCTTTCTGCATTCAACCATTCAGTAGTTAAACGGAAATTTAATTGTAATGTATTCTTTTAAATCTTCAATAAAATGTTATGCAATATGGTTCATTTATATATACACTTGAATGTTAAGTCATACAATAAGTAACGAACACATTTATCTCGAACATCGGTTAAGCGAAATCCATAGTACCTTTGTCTAAATAAAATTGACATGTATTCACATTAGCTCGATTCCTGTCTGTCTGAGAGTCAACAGATTCAACTTGTTCCAAAAACCTTGTTTTATGACGATGAATTACTTTAATAGTCAATTGTGTTAGTGAATATCATCACCATAGCAAGAGAGGTTTGACTGATAACAAGCATTGCTATTGTTCGATTGCGATCCGGAGATACATAAAGTTTACTCACCGTATATCAAATGTCAGTCTTAAGGACTCTAGACGTTTCAATATCGTGATGTGAACCTAAACATTGATTGATGTTATTGCTAATGGTATTTAGTTTCACTGAACTAGAATTGTTTAAAATTAAATCAAACAAAACAGATGCACCATAGAATGACCCTGGTGCCGAAATCGGTATCGCTTGCTGTAAATCACTATGACATTTTTGAAGCACTTTTTGGTATTATTGACACCATATAACTTTGACATTCAGGAAATCGTACGACACTTATGTTCATATGTGATCGGACCAGAGGGTGGCATAGTATGAATAATGTATCAGGTTGACAAACATGAATTGATCAAACTGATCCCATAAGCAAATTGTCTGCATGGCGTATAAGATAAATTTATTTTGGTGCTCTCCATAACAAGAATTCTCTGGGACAGTGATACCTTCTGAAGCGTCTATAGCTATAACGTACCGAATTGGTTACTATGCGGAGTAGATCTTGAAAGCATGCCTCGCCATTATACACTGGAATGATAATATTTAATCCTTTAAGCGCTGGAACCGGATTTTGAAGGCCTTTGCAAATAGTTTGGATCCAGATGAGACGCCACAGAACGTGGCGTCTCATCAGGATCCAAACTGTTTGCTATTCTGATAGTATTCTTTGAAAAAAAATCGAAGAAAATGCTAATTTTAGAATTTCAGCTGGCAACATTTTAGCAGACGACAAATTTCCCAGCATGCAAAGGGTTAAACAAAAACCTTATAGATACATGTTAGGTAACATTACCATGCTAACTGTTCCATTTTGAATTGTAATCTTTAGAAAGTCATTTGCCTAATATGTATTGTAACAAGTGATTCAAATATATGTCTGTGTTATGCATTACACATTCAGAGTTAAAACAACAAACCATGACCGAAATATGATCAAAGAGGAAACATATATTTCGATGTTTATTTTCTTTACAGCGATGTACGTACCAATCAAAGAATGCAAACTTATGTGAAAGGAACTTGTCTTAATACACATGTGTTGCAGTTAACGTTTATTTGTTTTTATTCTGCACTATATTTTAAATTCAACTACTTTTTTCAAACTTAAATATGTACCCTCTGTTTGTTTAAGACTGGGTCACTTTTATTAACTAAATAACTAAGTTTTGTTTAATTAAGGCTCTCGATATTAACGACCATACCCTTCTACTTTGTGTATATTAAATAATACATTAGTATATAAATACCTGGTTTACTCTAACAGTATCAATTCAAGTTCTTACTTAACGATAATGGGAAATGCACTTTGTTTGTTACGTGGTATACTATCATTATCTAAAACACGATGATGTACTCAATTTGAATTAATTGCCCTTAGAGATTCATAGGAATTTTGGCCCAAAATATTGAGTTTTTTTAATCTCGGTACCCGATAAGGTTGCGACAGCTTTAGACTTGTTTACTTATCCTTAATAAACAAAACAATAGTATTACATAATTAAGATTTTAAAATGAATGTCTTTTAAACAATAATAATTGTGATTTGTTATCAGAAAATATATATATTGTTTCAAAAGAAGTAACGAGAAACCCGTTTAAATATAATTAAATTCAAGAAAAAAAGAAATAAAATAAATAAATAAATAAGTATTGTTAACTTTTACAAATTATGCTATTGCTTTTTCCTATTTGTTGTGGACTCAGTGATGATATTGACATTTTCCTTGATTTTTAAACGATTTTCCTGTTCGCTTTCTGAATTGTCTGTTATGTTTTCAATGCCTTAACTGATTGATTTTGTTTCAGTAAGGGCTTCTCTACGTCGCTTGTTCAAATTGACAATGCCATTTGTGCTTTCATCAAGTTGCTCATCAAACACTTTTCCAAACTGGTTGGCAATGTCTTGGTCTAACATAAAAACTTCCGCAGTTCAACCATCCCGACATGTATTGAACTTACTTTCGTTCGCAACAACTGCAATAGCAAAAGTATTTGTCTGTGTGTTTAAGTCATAATATTCCAAGGAAAAGATATGTTAACATCTATTGTCAATGATTTAAAAAACAATTGTAGAGAAAAACAGTAATGTAGGTTACAAACTATATGACTTGTGCGTGTATCGCAACTTCTTATGTTTAACACAAAGTAAATATGTGTATGATTAATCAAACAATAATTGTAACAAGACTACTGACATAAGGAATACACTAGCATGTTAACAACAATTGTAAGGGGCTTCAACATCGTTGTCAATGCTGCCTCTTCCGGGTGGAATACACTGTAATATATATATATATATATATATATGCTGAGTACTGAGGTTTAATACTCTTAATGTCTCCGTTCTAACCGTGGGTGTATATAATTATACACTCAAACATACACAGGGAAAGTTGAGTACTGGGGTTTAGTAATCTTAATGTCTCCGTTCTAACCGGGAATGTATATAATTATACACTCAAACATACACAGGGAAAGATGAGTACTGTAGTTTAATAATCGTAATGTCTCCGTTCTTACCGGGGTATATATAATTATACACTCAAACATACTCAGGGAAAGCTGAGTACTGAAGTTTAATAATCGTAATGTCTCCATTCTCACCGCGGGTGTATATTATTATATATTCCAACATTCCCATTGAAAGATGAGTACTGAACATTCCGATCTAAATATTGCAATATCTTAACTATAACATTACGAAACGCTGGCAGAAACATCGAAGCCAATAAAAGCAATTTGCATTAATATGAAAGATGTTCGTACATTGGGAATTGGCAATAACACATAAATTGTTAAGCCGTATACGTATTTTACAGACAAACTAGTGTTGACGGAAATAACTCGTGATCGATGTGTTCGTTTATATAATTAGTCGTATACGTATGGCTTGAATGATCTGTCAGCCGTAAACTTTCTTATTACATGGGCGTCTAGGAACATTAACGCTGCCATTCTTATAATATAACATTGCACATACTTAACGATGGCGTCATTTACCGGCATTGCAAATACAATCAGACACATTTTTTCACTGCACATACTATCTAACTAGTTGTGTTATTTGTATAATCTTAGCATTTCTGTATTTGACATATTATTAAACTGTGTGATAATTGTTATTGCATTAATGTATTGGCAGTATTTTATATGGTAATAACTTTACCAACATACTGGTAATAAAATGGGTTTTGTATTTATTTATGAATGTACATGTATTGGTAAACCAACGTTACCATCATATTGCCTTTAGCTATCAGATATATTATTAACATCCAACTCAATTGACGTCCAGACGTTACACTTTGAATTTGTAAGCCAAACAGTCGTAAAACTCTTCTGTTTTTGTCAGTTTGCTTCAAATAACACTGTGTGCGCCATACAGTTTACTTTACACCACGTGCCATAACATGTCGTATAGTTCTTGTGCCGGATTGTTAACGATTACATAAAATCGTTCTGACGTTTCTCGAGCATCCCCGATATTTTAGACACCATATTACTCTGTGGCGAAGCCATGGGGGGGAATGGTATAACACCTGTGTGCATAAAGTGATGCCATTGTGAGAGTGACACATTATGAATTATCTTACAGCTCGAAACAAATTCATATAATAAAGCATTCCAGTTGCATTAATTTGTCGGAATAAACAACAAAAACAATTGTCCAAAATGCATTTAATATGATTTAGAGATTCGTTTTCCAAATATTCATGCTATGTTAAAGCTGGATACACACGTATAATTCGATTATATGAGAGAAATATGGTTACAAACCTCCGGTGGGGAAGCATATAAATCTCTGACATGTCCTTTGCAATAACATGCTGGTTTAAAACTGTAATCTAGCTTTTGCCATTATGACAGCATGTATTATAAATAAATTGCAGCATTAAAAAGAGTCGCTATTATCTATGTAGTAGATAATTGTGCGATTAGACACATTGTCATCATTGAGTTGCCTCTTATGTGTTGTCATCACATGTTTATTAATTGCATGAAGCATAGTAATTGTTTCGTGGTACCACAGTGGTCGTTATGCTTTAAGCATAGTGTTGCTATGAATTGTGTTCGTCCAAATCAATTACAATCCTCCAAAACAAACCCTTTTTATTTATTCAGAGCGTATTATTCCCTTGGGTAGGACTAAAGGTGATTGAGTCGGGAAAGCTCCGTTATTTTATACACGCATTCTTTCATATGCTTGGCATCACACTGTAATTAATGACAACTATACTTGTAAAATAAAATCAATTATACCAATGATTGTAGATTGTCACTGACTCATTTTGGGAAGAAAGATAATTCTGCAATTAATAGAATGAATAAGCGGATTCGATCACATCTCTAATCGGTTTATACACAAAAGCATTTGTCCATGTTCGAATGATCGATGTAAAACAATCAGTAATTACTATCAATTACAGAAATCCATACAAACGCGGAACGTATAAAACGTGTGACGAATGTCTCCTTTTATTCACCGATATGTTTTATTAACATATTTAAAACAAACGTTTACATTGATGATATTGACCTCTATTTTTGCACCTCACAATCTTCAGCGGGAAATTGATTATTCGTTTTCACCTCGCCGAAAATGAATATGAATATGTACACTTGGATATGGTTAAAACAACCGTACACAACGTTCTCTATAATCATACTTTAGTAAAACATTTTCATTTCCTGCCAACAGGAAACTAATGAAGGTTTACAAAAAGATTACACATTTAAGGCATGCACCATTATACAGTACAAACATCACTAGACAATCATACGCAACTACGAAAACTAATCATTTTAACAATCTTTAAAAATGAGAAGTGTTGTACATCATTAATTACATGTGATGTGTGACGGTAGTGAAACAGATGCACACTACATTTAATATAAGTTTTTAATATAAATCGGTAGATTGAAACTCTAATGAAACGTAATACAATGCTTACTAAATATTGAGGTTTAATTTATAATGTATTACCGACATTAATAACACACGATAATAATATACAGTACTTCATAACAAAACTCAGTATTTACTTGGAAATCCTGATTGTTGTTTCCTTCACAGTGTATGATGTCATATTATAAGTTACATTTTGTTCGAATTACTAGAACAAATTATATTGAGTCTTAATATTAGTATAAATATTCTTCTGGACAGTTTGTATGTTTAACATATTNTCTTTATTCTCCTGTTTATTCATCCTTGCGAACAATACAACGTTGGGCATTTAAAGGTGTTTACACGCACAATGAGTCTGTTTTAAACGCCCAATGAGTCTGTTTTAAACGCCCAATGAGTCTGTTTTAAACGCCCAATGAGTCTGTTTTAAACGCCCAATGAGTCTGTTTCAATGTGACAAAGTAGATAGTTAAAATCATAAAGTATACTATGAACAGAGTGTAATCTAATAGAGGAATATTCGGTAAGCTTTAGGCAATTATATGCATACAAGTATAATCGGAAATAACAACTCATTATAACATTTTTAAAAGCTTACTCGAATGCACAATATAGTGCCGATAAACGTATACACATTTACTGAAGCAATATGGGTATTAAGAGAAGTTTCTGTCTCATTTAATTTAATTAACATTTTCGAATTGCACAAACATCACTGCAATATACTTTATATAAGCAAAAGGTATCTCTATGAAAACTGTGAAATAACACAATCAAGTTTAAATTTCGTCTTTGACATTTACTTTTTACTTTGGTATTAATATCACCATAATATAATTTTTCTTGCACTACACATGAAATTAACGACTTAAACAACATTGTTCAAATGTTGTCATTCAAGTTTGTCACGGAAATGCTTTTTTAAGATCTATTCCACGTAGTACCGTCTTCGGTACATAATAACTATGGTGGTTTCAGAATGTATAAATATGCCCGAGAGACGCACGCGAATACATACCATATGTTAACAGATATAACAGAGATTCGTTACTTGATAACTGTTCAAGAATTCTAGTATATGAGAGCACACAAATACTTTGTACGTACTCAGGAATTGTATTGTCCAAATAATGGCCGTCAAGCTTCTTAATTATTCATAACATGCCACCCTTCTAATCTCACCACTTAATTGTCATTCGGTTTCCTGAATTTATATACGACATATTGATATGGCATCAATAATATCGAAAAGCATTTCAAACATGTCAGAATGTTGTACAGCAGGCGAAAGAAACTTTGGCGACATGCATTATGCTACATCTGTTGTTGTTTTTTTAGTTCTTTTTTATGAAACAAAACACAATTGAACTCAGGATCACATCGGAACAATATCAATTATTGTTGTCAATCAACGGTCTTGAGCTATGGTGTTGTGCATAATGAGCAGAAAATATTGACTAAAATGATTCACTATCAAAGTAATTTATTTTAATAATCCAGCATAATAAAATAGCATTTAGAGGCAAATATAAATGTTTGGAGAACACATTCGCATTCCTTAATACATTAAACAAATTAAAAACAAATTGCAAGTGTAAGACATACATGATTCGATATATTGGGGATACATTTCAATTAAATTAGTGTAAAGCGTTTAAAATATTAACATATTATTATGGTTGAAGAAGTTTTAAAGGCATTTAAATACTTTGTATAACAATTTGTTCTCGTGTGTTGCCACAGACTCTTTAAATACGTCCGATATTATTTAAATTCGTTTAAACACTTAAACAATTCTCATAACATTTTCATCTGATTTAGCATGATTGCATTTGTAACAGTAAACCAACAGTGATACTCTTAAACTAGCGAAAACATCGTTTGAATAAAATAATTTGGTTTACGATCGACATTTGTTAGAATACGCTTCATTTCACAAACTTTAAAGAGGTTATAGATTAATAATTTAAAATAGACAGGTTCTAAAAAAGTCCATTGTCCGTAAAGATTTAAACATAATTTTATTATCAAATATCGTACATAAATAATTGTGTTTCACTGTATTTGAATAATCAGAATCGGCAGTGGTTCTTGCATGTATCGGTGTTGTTTTATTTTTAATTAAGCCGTTTAATTTGTTTGGGAGAAAAATGAACCAAAACTGTATTGGCTTTAGAGTTTTGATTAGGATATTTTATATTTCTAACATTCGTAAATGAACATTTCTACCGACAACGAATTAATAATTAAACATCTATCCGTACAAAAATCATTTTACGAAAATTATACAAGTAAATCATATTAGACAAGGTATGATTCCACGATATTTTAAAATTGCACTATCTAATGGTGCCTCTTATAAAACAAACACATACCATGTTCGGTCTGACTATCTTTTGATCCTAGTTATGTGAAAAACGTTATAATCCTAACATAAATAATACAAACGTAAAACTAAATACATTAAAACAATGTATTTACTTAGGGACCTTTTCACGTTTTTGGTAAATTGACAACATTGAAAACAAATGTTCCATATTTGAAAATGTTCGTTGTAGTTGTAATACTGAACATTTACCATGTTCTAAAATATCCATTATATGCATTTATTGGCGATTTAAAAACCTGAAAATAATAAAGCGTTACACTACTCACTGTAAGAACAGTGGTTTGATCCGAGTTGAGGATTAATTGTTTTTTTTTCTTTAATTTTATTCTTGTTTTTGTTTGCTGTAGATATTAAGTTACACTGTTTACATTTATCAAATTTAAAGCATTTAATAACAAACTTCAAAACATGCCAACATCTGTGAAATAGTCCCTTTAATATGAAGCATTGAAATTTGATTATATTGAACTATTGAATGTATGTTAAATCAAACGAATTAAGTGTTTAGGTAATCAGGTGTCTACGGTAAAACCAAAAAAAATCAATAAAGACATATCGCTATGATGTTATTTATAACAACTTTCATTTGTCAACAAACATAGAAAAAAATGCCAGCGTAAATGCATAACATGTGATATGTTGGCATGAGTCTTGATATCATATATTTTACTTTATTGATTTCAACTCTATAGGCGTGAATGAGTCAACGTAAAACCTTTTACTGCATACGGTGAATCAATCAGACGCATATATTTTGTGCTCAGGACGGATGAAAGCAAGTACATTATTCCTGTATTGCTTGACGCAATGGGCTTGCGTTACATGGAAACTAAACACGAGAGCCTTAATGTCGCACCAATGTTCTTAGATAAATCACCGTATTATAGTATGGTCGACAGCTTTCTACATTATATGTACATTACCGGTAAGACTAGCACACTATTCCCTGAAATTATTACAAGAGTTCAGTACAATCCAATTTACCTTCGAATGATTTTAATTTTGAAATGTGTATATACATATATAACGGTTACAAATGCAAATAGCACATGGCAGTTAACTGCAGTTCATCATATCTTGTCTTCCTGTTGAGATTAGCATACTATTTGTTCAACTGATATATACCTTATCATGCTGTTCATACACACCCACAAAAACGTAATATATGTATAGTTTATACATGATTGTGTTTGCCAACATAATCTGACTTTGGATAATATACAGGAAGCACCATTTTTTTTGTTAAATAAAACAATGAATAATTTGTGTGGTCCATACACAATTTGACCGCTGAATGACTATTTATTACAATATCATGAGCTAAATTCTTATATATTTTTTTAAATATGACGATAACTTACCAAAACAGAGAGAACATAACGGTGTCATGTTATCAATATTTAATTGATTTAATGTGTTTAAAATTTAAAATAATGCAATATAATGAGTGTCGTTTTTTTCCACTCATCAGTAAACCGCTTTTGACTTTAAATCCCCACTTACACTCAAAATCAACGAATGTGTCGTAAACTATTTCGTATATTAAAGTTAACCCATAAAACATGAGTGTTCCGTATAGCAAAACTTAAAATTTCAACGCTAGATGTGCTCTCGTTACATAGATTAAACAAGAAACAAAATGCGCTTTTTTTTAACAATTTATTCCACTAATGTTTATGAACCAGTTTAATGTTCGTGTGTCGTATGAATAGATTTCGCTGCGGGATATTAAAATGGAATATATTGTGTCACTTAAAACTAAAAAGAGAATTATGACTTTCTGATGTGTCAAGTATTATGCATGCTTTTAATTTGTTATCGTGTGGTACATTTAGTTACCATTTACAAGGAAATGCTTGCATTTGTTCAATTGAATATTTAAGAAAATGTCGTGTTCACCATATAACATTTAACATGTTGTGTTCATACTCATTGCAAGCGTATTTAAAACGTTAAATCAATATCACGTTGAAGAATGTGAAGCACGAAAAAAGAGGTCCTGATTTAATCATACTCAGTCTTCACCAAGTAGATCCTCAATCTAAACGTTTAAATATATGCTAGTCAAATATTAAAGGAACCATTCATCGAACATCATACGCTGCGCTTTTGTACAGACTCCTATAATTGCTGGTGATAACTGCATTTATTGACACGGATAATTCGAATCCGGAAAGTATGGCATTGTATAGAAACCGATAACAGATGTGATCGAATCCTTTCAGTCATCCCATTCATTGCGGAAGTCACTTTCTGCCCAAAGTGAGTCAGTGGCATTCTAAAATGATTGGTAGAATTGATTTTTGTTACAAGTATATGTGTATTCAATTACAGTGTGATGCCAAGCATATGAAAGAATGCGTGTTTAATCCAAAGGATCTTTCAATCAGCCTTAGTCCTGCCCAAGGGAACAATCCGCTCTGAATTAATAGCAGAGTCTTTGTTTTGGGGTTCTGTTTGAGGATTGTAATTAATTTTGAAGAAAACAATTGATTGAAAAATTATGTTAAAAGCATAGTGAGTTGGTGCCACTTAACCAAGTAATATGCTTTTTGCAATTAATAAATACTTTATGACAACACATGAAAGGAAAGGTAATTATGATTATGTTATAATCACATAATTGCATTGTACTTAGCTATTAAGGGCTCGTTTGGACCGCTGCATTTAATTTAGAGTACATACTCTAAATGCATAATAGCGAGAACTATATCACATAACAAATCAACAATATTATTGCAATGGACATTTCAGCGAGTTTTTATACTCCTCCTCCAAAGATATGTGCCCTTAGTTATATCATACAATCGAATTATACTGCTTCAACACTTGGTAATACGAAACTCCTAATACTGTTGAATATATTTTGGACAATATAATTTGTCATTTATTCCGAGCAATAAGTGCCACTGGGATGCTTAATGATATGAACGTTTTTCCTGCTGTTAAAAAATTCATAGTCTGCAACTCTCCAGATGGCATCGCTTTATGCACATAGGTGTCATGCCATTTCCTCGAGTTCTCTGCCACAAAGTTATAGGTGCTAAAATATCGAAGCAGCTCGAGAAATTTCAGAACGATGTGCTTCAACCGTTAACACTCCGACACAATAACTTTACGACATTTTATGGTACGGGGTATAAAAGTAAAGTCTATACCCTAAGAAATTTGATGGATTTTATCTTACACAAATTTGTTTTTGGAAAACTTACGGAAGGGTGATTTCTACAATGCTTTAGCTTACACCCCTATATTGGTAAGTCATTAAGTAAGATATAAAATCAAGGAATTAAATATAATATAACTACTTATTACCAGTCTCGTGGTTAGATTATTTCCATATAAAATAGTGTCAATGAGCATATACTGTTGCAATGATCACAACGTATACTACTGTGTCAAAATCAGAAAACAGAAATGGTATGTTTACGGCAGACATATTTTGCAACCCATAAGTATAAGAATAATAATATAAACAAAAACATCAATCACGAGCCATTTTCGTCGACTCGTTTTTGCCTTTTAAATACTTATACGGCTTGACGATGTATGTGCCCGAGCCAATGTCCAATGTATACTTATGTTCAAATTAATGCAAATTTTTAATTTGGCTCCGATGAGGATGCCAGCGTTTCGTAATGTTATAAACGGATATCGCAATTAATGAATCGTAATATTCAGTACTCAGCTTCCCCTGAGTAGGTGTGGGTGTTTAATTATATACACACGCTGTTAGAATCGTAAAAAAAATATTATTAAAACATAACATAACTCCCCCATATTAAATGTCAATGTACCGACCCATGCATAATTTTAATATGGCATGACCTTAAAACGTCATATATCTCGATCGGGCTAAAAGTTTTGTTATGAAGCTCGCCTGTGGGGCTAAACAAAATAGCACTTTTGTTCCGAAAATTCAATTCAATCATAATGTAACTAAATGTATTTATGATTGTTTTTTTTTTAATACATTAAGAACGCTATTTGCAGCCTTCCATCAAGCATAATTACATCGCCCTAACAATCAAATAATTATCTCTGTATTTCAATGTGCTATGCTTGTATCGTGGTTTCATTTGTAATGTAAACTTTCACACATCTAAACTGAATGTTAATAGCGAATTCATGTGAGTCCTGCACGTCAAAAGTAATCATCACCGGGATAGTGGTCAAACATTTGTGTAAGGATATACAAATAGTTCATAGGTTTAAAACTTAATTGCTTGCAGTCATTATATCGACTTAGTATCTCCAGGGGCAAGTAAAATAACCAAATTGATTAAATCATCGTGTCTGAAATATTGATAGTATAACACGTATCAAACAAATTTCGTGTGCTATTCTCTTCTAGTAAGTAATTGCATTGATACTGTCAGAGTATAATATGTCTTAAGAGAATAGTTTATTATTAAATTTACACAAACTGCTGATGCATTATCGTGAATATCGCGAATCTTTCTTTATCCCGTACCATAAATAATACTATTATTAAGAACAATATTTCGGCAACATAATTATGCGTACAAGATGCCGTGTGTTAGAATAATTATTTAGCTCCATTCCCGACATACTGTTATTTATACTCCTGGTTTGTATACATGAATCTTATATTTAACATATGAGTATTTACGGAAATTCATGATGTTGAATGTACTTTTAATAGTGAAGTGTATCAGTTGCCATATGACCGTTGGCCATGTATAAGCTGTCAAGAAAGAGAAAACGTTATTAATGATATTTGAATATTAGCTTGAAAAACTCAAACTCTTATACAGACAGATATTAAGTTAATCACGACATTTTCGGTTAGCATCGTCAAATAATTATGCATATAAGTATATCAGGAAATATGAACTCCCTATAAAGATTTTAAAAACTTAGTCGAGAACACAATACAGTGCAGATAAAAACAAGTTTCCTGAAACAATATGATTCTTAAGACATGTTTATATCAAATTAGTTTTAATTATTAGAATGGTAGGTGCATCGCTGTAATATATTTGCATGCATCTGTACGGAATATAAAATCAGCAAAAGGAAATATATCTATTGTATCTGATCATGACACTGGTAACGATAATTTCTTTTAATTTTGACTTTGTATCACAAATTATATTACAATACTATATTTACACGACTTTTTGAAATAAATATAAAGCTAAAGACTTCCGAAACATTGCAATATACTATGGCAAAAGTAGCTTAGCAATTTTATCTCATCGTGTATCTTCGAAAACTATCAAATATGGACAAGTAAGCTTCGTACACAGTGGTTACTTTGGTATATTATAGATATGGACGTTTCAGAATGTATTACTGTCTACGAGAGACACTCTCATATACCTGTAAACTATCAACATATATTAAAGTGGTAAGTTACTGCTTAACTGTTTAAGAATTCTGGTATATGCTAGCATCAAAAATAATTTTAAGTATGCGTCATGGTTACATTGTACAGATGGTATTGTCCAATTAATGTATGTCAAGCTGATAAAATATTCATAATATACCACCCTTCTAGTTTTACCACTCAAGTGTCATTCGGTTTCCTGAATTTCTATACGACAGAGTTATATGGCGTCAATCATATAAAAAGCGCTTCAGACATGTCAAAGTGGTGAACAACGAGCGATAACAATCCCGGCGCCAGGCCTCATTCTGTGCTGCATCTGTTTGTTTGATTGTGTGTCAAAAACTATATTTCAGTGAAACTTAAACCACTTAGCAATATCATCACTAAATCCATTAGCAATAACATCAATCAGTGTTAATGTTAACAACACAATATTGGAATCACCTCAATTCGTTAGACTGACATTTAATGTAACAAGGTGTAAACCTTTTTTATCTCCGGATTGTATTGGAACAATACAACTATTCATTGTCAATAAATGATCGGTCGCTTTAGAGGTGTGCGCATAAAGCAGAAAATTATAACCAAAATATATTTGACTATCAAAGTTATTCATCATAATAAAAACCATAATAAAACAATGTTTATTGAACAATACAGATATGTTGATAACACATTCGCATTCCATAACATATTTTACAATCTGCAAACAACTTGCCACTGTCGGACAGACATGACTCGGAGTTATTTCAATATCATTAGGACACATGTACTCGTGATTTCGCTTGACGATGTTCGAGTTAAATGTGTTCGTTTCTTAATGTATGACGCAGCATGTAAGTGTATATATAAATGAACCATAAAGTATCTCAATTTATAGTAGATTTAAGACTAAGAGAAAACATTGCAATTTAATTATTATTTAACTATTGAAAAGTTGCATGCAGAAAGGATTGTTAATATGTGATGCATTATGAACAAATATTTCAACATTTATCAATCTCATTTGGTATTAGGTTTAAACACCAATGAGATTTAGCATTCAATTCCTCGACATGCACTATTTTGGAATGAGCCGCACTTTCTTTGTTAAAAAGGCAAATTAGATTGCTTGGTCGAATTTATAGACCGAATATGAACTTTCGCAGATACTAGTATGAGAGTGTTCAATAATACCCGTTTTGTATATTCACATATAATTCTGGTGAAGACGTTTTAAAGGGACTGTAAACCACGAATGACGAAAAAAGAAAAGTTCTAAAATACCGTATTTTTTACAATTATTAGTTTTTTATTGATTAAAATATCACGACTGGTATATAAAATTACTTGAAAAAAGTTTTGTTTTATTTTTACTTTATTCTTTGATTTATTTATTTTAACTGGGTATGTCTACCAGGTAACTACTAATTAACTATAAATAACGCAAGTAGATTGATCCTCATCGTCACGTGGTAAACCCAGGAATGCAAATTGAGCATGCTTAGTGAATTGTATATATTTTATATATACAATGATCAATCTACTTGCGTTATTTATAGTGTGTATATCGTTATGTCACCTATTGTCGCTATGTACTTTCGATTTCACATCGCGAAATTTTATTACCGAATATACTGAAAATATGAACTTTGTTCAAGTAATGTAATATACCAGTCGTATAATATGTCATGATTCACGTCTTGTTATTCAAATGTATAGCGGTGATGCTTGTTTTCAAGATATTTTCCTTATAGTACCTTCTTCGGTATGTAATGGCTATTTTGGTTTATAATATATTACTGTTACTGTGGCCAAGAGACGCTCAAACCTATACCATTGATTTCTATACGAATGAGTTATATGGCGTCAATAACATCGAACATTGGTTCAAACATGTCAACGTGATGTAAAACAAGCGATAATAATTGTTGTACCAGACATCAGTCTATACTGCATATGTTTGGTTTGATTGTATTTCAAACAAATCCATTGTAGTGAAACTAAAATCCATGAGCAATCACAGCAATCAACGTTTAAGTTTACAACACGATATTGGTACGTCTGGATTTCTTTAGACTGACATTTAATTTGTCAATCAAATGACTTTATCTATGGCGTGTGCATATTGGGAAGAAAATGTTCACCAACGTAATTTAATATTAAAGTAATTTATCAACATACTCAAATAATAATAATACCACAATACAACAGTGTTTATATAAAAATACAAACTTGTTGACAAAACAAAGTATTACGCAATAGTAACACAGTTAACAAGTTGCAAACAAACTTGCCACTATCAGACAGACAGGCCTTGCGCTATTAATGGTTCATGTCAATTTTAATATGACATTGGGTTTCGCTCAACCTCTTATCGACTAAAATGCGTTTGTTTCTTTTTTGTAACGGAAGTATTACACATTGTTGCGCGTTTTGAGATTTGTTCGACTAACAATAGGTTCGATCTCCACTGAAAGAGCGTTCTTTAAATCTCTCCAAAAGACTGTTGCTGCCCAGGAAACGGATTCGAGAGCGTGTCAATAAATCTTCGGCTTTTGATGCAATTGAGCTTAATACATAGGTTGTAACTTAATTAAACTAACTGTAGGTTCTCAAAATATCGTTACTCGAGCTTTAGAAGGAAAAGCGACTGGACTGTGAAAGTCGTCTGAAGAAGGTCCTTTAGTCTTTGGGAATATAAATCTAAGCAAAACAAATGCGAATATAAAATATAAACCCATGAAAGCTTTGCCCACGGACGGTCAATGCAAAGCATTCGGGCAATACAAAGGTTTTAATGACCTTACACTAGGCCTAGAGGTATTCGGAAAAAAACATTAAATGTATATAAATGATCAATGTAATATCGCAGTTCGTTTTAATTAATACTTACATGTAAGTGTTTAGAGCATTAATGGTATTTTACTTATTGTTTGTATACACTATGTATACAACATCGACAATTAAGAATATGTTAAACATACAAACTGTCCAGAAGAATATTTATAGTAATATTAAGGCTCAATATAATTTGTTCTAGTAATTCGAACAAAATGTAACTTATAATATGACATCATACATTGTGAAAGNAATATTTATATTGGCTTGCACAAATGTGTTTCTATCCATGTATAATCAGTTTTGATACTTTTTTAGTTTACATTGAAAAGAAAAAAACGGTGTTATTTTACGCATACAAGCAATGTATATAAACTCAAAAAATTGAAAATACTGTAATTGTAACGGCAATATATGTGTGGTTGAGAAGAGTCTGATAATTGGGTTCTCAATGTATTTCACAAAGCTATATGTATGTTGTACATACGTTTTACTTCTTATTGAATGTCAAAAGATGAGTGGTAGGTTACTCAAATGTTGTTCAACATATTTAAAAAAAAGTATCGGTTAAGGTTCTTACATAAATAAATTACGCATGATATAGTTGGTTATCATTGGACATAGGTGCATAGGGGATGCTCTTAAAACGAAAAAAGTAAACGACGCAAGATATATTCTTCTTTTAAAATCATGAACATTTAAGGATTGTGAGATTATAGGTAATTGGTTTTTCTGAATAAACTAATTCGTGTGGGCTCTTATTCAATTGAGTCGTTAAGTCCAGCAGCAATGCCAGTGTTATCCGTTCGATACAAGAGTAATTTCTACATGTATAAATGGACATAATTTTCTCCAATAGTAAATAAATCGTCAACAAGGCGAAAAATCCGACGAATCGTGCCTCATCTATTGCACATAATTATGTGTTTATTAATCACCTAACATAGCTTCTGCTACTGAACATGAGTTTAAATCCTCCTACAGGAGGAATTAGTTGAATTGAATCTAGACTGATGTGCAGTCTGTACCGTTTTCAAATGCTTCGTAAATGTACCTTCTACCATACTGTCATTTACGGAAATCGGAGGACTGATACTTTTAAATTCAATTATACAGGAACTATATTTGTAAATTCTTACGCGGGGGACACATGTGAATTGTGGTTACATTCCATTGAATCCGCTATAAAATATCGACAGGAACTATCCTTGCGAAGTCTTGAACAAAAAGATCACTAAACAACGCATGTATAATATATACATACAGAAGCAAGTAACTGAATAATTATTGGGTGAAACGTTTCTGTTACGATTCGCAAGTATTTTATATGACTAGAGTATTGCATCGTAAAGTCTTATTTTAAAAACACATATGTGTATGTACCTCAGCTTATAATACGCTTGATGTTACATGGGAGCATTGCGCGCCCTTAGTTCACCAAATAGCTTTGACGGTTATTATTCACGGGTTTATCAAGTTTACTAAGTAAGCGTTTTGAGAAATGTGGTGAAACCAACATGCACACAAGAACATACTATGGACGTCTATCTACATCAGTAAAGGAGAAACCCTTATCACCATGTCACTGTCATTCATTTAGTGCAACTAACCTATTGGAAGATTGATGGGGTCAGGTTTTTTCTTCCACCTGCAGCGTTCATTTAATCATACCTATTACATTGAGTTTATAATATATAAATATAATACATAAATGAATTTAATATTAACATATGATTTGGCTTTTATTTTAATTACAAATGCATGTAATCATATGTACTATTTATATTACAGAATACAAAACGATAAATAATACGAATGTTCTGGCTAGCATTTTGTATAAACTATAGGCCTTATGAATACATTGTACTTGCTGGCTATTTCAACTTAATGAAGTAAACATTTACGACATTACATCAAAAGGAACACAAGCAATTGAACATTATTACTTTATCACGACGTATTTTACCCATGGCAAGTTGCAAATGCCAAACAACTGTGTGACGGAGGTCAAGAGCAAAAGATTAGCAGATCGTAAATATGTATTTTTACGAATGTTTACATCATGTAATGCATACACGTTTGTGTTTGATTAATATGCTAATGTACCAAAAACAAGTAACGTATTGCTGAATCTGGACTTATCATTAATATTCTACATTCTTAAAATGCGTTGTGTTGTATTGTTACCATCTCTCTGTTATACATAAAAACGCTGATGTCACATTATACTGTGCAAAAGAGTCGGCTTGAGCAATCTTTGAAGAATGTCACTTTGTACAAAAAATGTCAATTGTGTAACGAATGGTGTGAACAAACGGTTTTAACAAATCTTTAAACGAGTTATACGCATCAATTTTCAGAATTTAAATAATAGTATATGTCTGACTTAAATTATCTATAACATAAAGGAGCTTGACAGCATTAATATTAGAAATCAATACACTTTCGGAAGTATTCAAAGTGAGGCGAATCTCTATCGAAATGTTTTAAAAGCTTTTTTGTTGTATACGTTCGAAAACAGACGCTGAGTGTTACTGAATTTGCACAGATCTGAGCCCCGATTATATTATTTGCATTGATCGGTAGGACTCAGGAATCAGGACTCAGGAATAATTCTCTGAGATCCTCTATTAATGGCACATTTCGAATAAATCAATATCATTTCCTGGAACAATCATAGCATAATGACACTTTGAAAAAACTGAGGAATATATCATGAAAATTGTGAAAAGCCGGTTTTAGAAAAACTTAAGTGGTTTATTTGCCTTATTCGGAGAAGCTATAAACCATAGTTAAACTTATCTGACTTCCATTATCGATGACAATAAATGAACTTGAGACCATCAATAGATTGGGTCATGTATAGACGCGATATTACCGAACCTGTTTCTTTTTTGGGGGGTTAGCCTTAAACATTCCCTTAACCAATTTGTCTCAATAAACTCTTGCTCGATGTGTACGTTTTAGGTTATTACATGTATATTATATTAATGTGTACGTGTACATGAGTCTCTCCTACTCGGGGGGTTTAGGTAAAATATGCACTGGCGTTTTTCTGAGTCTATATTAAATTGTTTATGTATTCGGCATCAATATAAAAAAATCTTGTAAAAATACAGTGTTCGTATATACAAGGTTTATTCTGACATTGTTTGCATCGTTATTAGAAAAACACCATCTTTACGACATTGTTGTTTAGCATTGCACAAAGGATACAGTTTCCCCCAATTATGTGATGATAACAACTAGCTGCACTACATATGTCGCATGTCTGGATTTGTTCATTGTATTACTAAATCTTCAGTACGTGGTTCAGTTTGACCAGTCGATAATTATTTTCAAGAAAGGATGGAGTCTGGCTATTTGTTGACTCGTAGAATATCTGACAACAAAATAATTAACGTCGCATTAAAACTTACAAAATTCCATGAATCAGTTACATGCTCTCGAATTTAAGAGGAAAGATGCCGTCTTGGTATGTTATCACTCAGTATGGTGATAGTATTCCAAAACGCATGTTTAACTTAAAGCTTTAAAGGAAAATGTGCGTTTACAATTAACAAAACAAACTCAGTCATAATAGAGAAAGTAAACTATACTAACACTATAATGATTACCCATACATTTTATTACCCCCAAAAAGCGACGTTTCCTGTGTATGTAATATGCCGAAAGCAAAGTCAAACGCAATATATTCGAATATGTCTAAAGACATTTGAACTAATTGTTTGGTTGTGTTTTAATATACTCGTCGTAACTCAGTTGCTATGCTGTCTGCCATGTTCGTTATTCAGATTGTGTTTGATTGCTTTAATCCAATCCAATCTGATAATTAACTAATTGTGTCTGGTTTGTAAATGATATGCAGATTTAGTTATACGTTGATCCACAAAATTATTTTAATTAATCACGATTCCCGAATCCCAACCTAATCGCTCAGATATTGGTAAATTGCAATCTAATGAATCTACGCTGCAGTTTATAATAATAGTTTCTTCGTAAATAAACAGTTCTGAATTGATTGTTTATTGTATATATTATTGCCAAGTACATGTAAGCAAGTTCATAAACTTACATATTACCTTTTCTGATGTCAGGTATGCACTATCTGAAATTGCTTATATACCTAACTGTAATTTGCTTTAATGAAGAACATATGAATGTGCATAATGAGTGTTATGTGTATAGTGAATACATCGTCTGCATTAAAGGCTATCTTCAAATGACATGATAAACTTGTCATATCCTTATCCAGACTCTAGTATGCACGTGTAACTTCTTACTGATTATCCGAAACGTCAATCAAGGCGAGAAAATGTATCAATTTTGTAAGTACAACTGGCGTTAATTTAATATGTTGTGTGAACAATATCAAGTAGCGTTCGTTAATATTTATGTCTGGTTAACAAGGTCATCATATTAATATTATAGTTTCTGTTCACATGTATATTGAGTCACGTGACAGCCTTCAATGATGCCAGTCGCGTTCTTCTTTCACTTGCCTCAGTAACACACTCGGTCCTCAACATTACAAAGTAGTCGATCAGTATGTATAGACGATATAATCGGAAAAAAGTATGCCGGTTTTTTGGTAATTGCAAATATCATAACAATATAGTGATGTTGATGTTACACTATGAAATGTACGCTCTCTAATATCGTCTTAGTGTTATATTGTGTTTACATATTGAACCAGAGATTTATAATTTGCTAGTTAGCTTAAGATAACTTTACAACTTCTGAAGCGAACACATATTAACATCATAACTACTAGAAAATATAGCGATATCCTGGGACAATGTGAATCTTGTCCATGAATGCACCAATACACTATAGCAGCGTGTAATGTTTGACGCGAAACCATGTGTTTATGTTTAACAGGGTATACTTGGTATAAGAGTACGGACATAGGGAATAATGTAGCATCGTGAACAAATATAAAAGGGGGGTTCATCCGTGTTGTCAATGCCTTTCCCTTTGGATTTGACAGCACTTTGAAATATGTATTGGCAATTAAAGTGACAGTGGATTGTTAATGGATATGTGCATTTCAATGCTCCACACCTCGCGTTTTAGGCGCACATAACACCAATTTGTGATAAATTAACGTTTCTGGTTTGATGTTTTCTACACGTATGAGTATAATGCAAATTATTCAAAATTTTAATTGTATAGATGATCCCCAAAGTTATACGTATTTAACAATAGACTACATTTATTCACTGGAGCCCGTGGTCAAGAATTAAAATAAAATATAATGTGAGTATCATTAAACTTGTTACTTTTAAAGACCATGTGATTAAATTTGCAGCTTAGTTAAAGCTTGCAGACATGTTTGTGTCGCTGGCAGTACTCATCATGATGTCGAGAAAGACCGCGACTGTGTTACATGTAACCAAAGTACGATATATTGGCATATTTGTAAAGAACTGCAACCGCATTAGCTTAATATTTGAATGGATCAAATACACATAGGCAGCTAAGTGGAATAGTGAATATTGCAACACAAGGAGAATAATGTATACCAAGACCGATGGTTACTTAATATGCCCCGAAAGATGCCTATGCAATTAATTTCACCATACCTAACAATGATGATATACTACAAATGAAAATGTCGACGGTGAATAGTTTATAGGAAAATCAAAAGTTCATCAATAGTGATTTATTTTATTCATCTTCACAAGCGATTCACATGCCTATGTTATGTCATGATTTACCGAAACAACCGTGCTACTGTTTTAGACCCACAGGCTAGGTATATCAAATATTATAGCCCTATCAGGATATATAACGTTTTAACGCCAGGGCATATTACAATTATGCAAGGGGTATGTAAATGGAAATTCAAGATGGGGAAACTCATGTGAGGTTTAATACTATCTAAATCACAATTTTAAATTTTGGTGTATACACTTATACACTCATCACTACTATTTGGAAACTGCGTACTGAACATTCCGATCAATTTATTGCAATATACTAAATAGAACACAACAACGCGCTGAGAGAATCATCGATGAAAATCAAACACAATTTGAATAAATCTGAACGTTGTTCGTTCATTTGGAATTGACTAATATATAACAAGCAAACAGAAGTCGACGGAAATAACTCGTGATAGATGTTTTCTTTTATAAAATTATTCTTAAACGTATGACTTGAACTATGTGTTGTGATGAACTTCCATATCACAAGGGTGTCCAGAAACATAACCATTGTTATTATTATGGTATTGAATGAGATATACTTTACGGTTTGCGTCAATTACTGGAATGACAACATATCAGACACCTTGCTTTATTTCAACAAACAAACACTCTAATTAGTTGGGATATGTGTAACAGCATACCATTTATATATTTTACACATTATTAATTGTTGTGATATTTGTGACATCAACAAATTACAGACCATGTTTTACATGTATATGTTAATAATTTAACCCACATTTGGTATATACATATATTTATTCATGTTTAAGTTTCTAATACTAAATATTATTTAGTATTTATATATGAATTTATTGACAGACTAACCTTGCCATCAGTTTGCCTTTATATATCACATATATCCTTATATAACCTGTTACATCCCAGTCTAATGACTTTTAGACTCTCCAATATAATGTTGTAAGCCAAACCGTTGTAAAATTAATTGTTTGTGTTAGTTTTCCTCAAAAACCACTGTGTCGGATACAGTTCTTCAAAGCATCTTTAAATGAGGTATACCCTCTACTTAATACCAAGTACCATCACATGTCGTACAGTTATTTTGTCGGATTGTTAACGGTTGAAGCAAATCGCTCCGACATTTCTCGAGCATCCTCGATATTTTAGACGCCCTATATTTCTGTCGCATAGAAATCGAGGAAATGGCATGACACTTATGTGCATAAAGTGATGCAATCGGGAGAAAGGCTAACTATGAATTATCTAACAGCTCGAAGTTTCATATCATAAAGCATCCCAGCGGCATAAATTGCTCGGAATAAACGATAAATAAAAATGCACAAAATACATTTAACACTACTAAGTGTTTCGTATTTCCAAGTATTGAAAGTATGTTAAAGCTGGATTATCAAATATAATTCGATTTTATGATATACATAAGGGCACATATCCCCCGAGGGGAAGCATAAACAATGTCTAAAATGTCAAATAATATAACATTCTGCTTTAAGCCTGTAATATGTCTATCGTCATTATGATAGTATGTGCAGTAAAGGAATTGCAGCGGTTAAACAAGTTCTTACTAGCTAGGTACAATATAATTATGCGATTATCATATTATTATCATTACCTTGCAATGAACGTGTTGTCATAAAGTGTTTATTAACTGCAAGAAGCATATTACTTTGTTAAGTGGTACCCCAGAGCTCACTTGGTTTTAAATCGAATTTTGCTATTCCCTTGGGCAGGACTACGGATGATTGAATCATGATTCTTTATAGTAAACACGCATTCTTTCACATGCTTGACATCACACTGTAATTGAAGACAACTATACTTGTAAAAATAATCAATTGTACCAATCATTGTAGAATGTCACTGACTCAATATGGGCAGAAATTGAATTCTGTAATGAATTGGAGGAAAAGGCGGATACATTCGTAATCGGTTTATATACAATACAATAATTTCCGGAGTGGAATTTTAGGTGTCAATACATGCGTGTATCACCAGAAATTATATAAATCCATAAAAAGCGGAACGTATAAAACGTACGACAAATAGTTCCTGATATATTTGATTCACCTATATTTGTTATTAACATGTTTTAAACAGACTTTCACATTGATGATCTCCTTTTTCAAATCATCATCAGTTTTGAATCAGTATGGAAACAGGACCTCTAGTTGCATACCTCATATTCGTCTGCGTGATATTGATTTTTATGTTTTCACAATGCTGACAATAAGTGTTTATATATATGTACATATACTATTGAACACACGATTTCACATTTAAAGTATGCATAATACTAAAATAATAGTACTTAACATACAAGACAGTCATATGCAACTAACAGAACTTACACTACTGGTAATGCTCTATGAAAACATATAAATAATATAAGGGCAGTTTAATAAGTGTTTAGTATTTGAAAGACATGTTTAGGTTTCGATTTGTTTGATAAAAATAATTGATAACCAAAACTTACTTTTCAGTGTGGATACTTGAAACACATAGCAGGACCCGGGTGCAAAAGATAAAAGAACATTGACATTCTTACTAAAATTTGTTGTCGTCGTAGTAAGGACGCCATATGTTCGAGGTGGATGCTGTTTTAAGTACATTGATAACTTCTGTCTTAATATATGTATTCAAGTCAAACCTTGAGTTTTCGGTACGATCTAGAATCATCTCGAATACACTGGTATACACTCATACCCATATTTAATATTCAATGACCAGGGGATCGAATATGCCCCACAACCGTGTGTTTCCTTTGATGTATTTTATCCGCCTCGTGCTATTTCAGTCTTTGTGTAAACGATCGTCTGGTTTCACATTTATTTTCTGTTGACACTTGAGATGCCATAAATAATGTCCGATAGTGCACAACTGTGACTAGTGTATAAGGAAACTCATGCAATGCCGCAATTGTTGTGTACACCTCTTGTTAACATATCACAAACCACATATCGTGTACATCCTCCATCTTGGATGTCTAAACAGCGCATAATACGATTTGTCTTCTCATGAACAAGCAACTCGGATCTGTTTTGTCTCGTATAAACGCAATTATTGAGGAAGCAGTAAATATTTTTTAGTTCTCTAGAAAAAGTTATTGTTCATAAGAACTTTTTACTTTGTAGCTGTATGTAATGCAAACGCAAAAAAAATCCGTCGTTCATGCTAAAATTATTATTTTAACAATATAATAATTTAGTGTAACTTAAGTCTGCATTTTCATGACTTATGTTTAGGTTCAATAGGCCGGGTCCGTGCTTATTTGATTGTTGTTATTTGCCCGTCATGGTACATGTATTAAAATTGATAAAAAAAAAACTGTGTTTGCCGTCTTCTTTGGTAAGCTGTCGTCATATTAAAACATATTAGAATCTATATCATTTAATTTAATAGTAGTAGCCATTCAGCGCCAATAGGTTTTATGACATACGAAAATTTTTCATTTTTTGCTATTTTAAAAGGCGTTTACTTATTCATTATCCAATGTCAGATTAAGTTATCAAACACTATATTGTATAACCTTTTCATCGGTTAATTTGTCGAGGTGGGTATAAAAAAATGATAAGGTCTTTAGCGGTTGTACAAATATATAGCACATGTCAAAAGATCAAAAGGTATAATGTACAGCTGTTAACTTTCATGTGCACTTTGCATTTGTAACCGTTACATCCATCTGTAATTATTTCACTATTAAAATGATAAGAAAGTTGATGTGTTTTCACTGAAATGGTTATCAGTTCAGGAAATAGTTTGGTAGTCTTACCTGGTTTTAATATATTCTGTGAAAAAATGTCAACAATACTATAACGCTGTTTCTTTATCCAAGGAAATTGGTGCGTCATTAAGGCTGACGTAATTCTCATGGCAAATTTCCATCCAACGCACGCCCATTGCGTTCTTTTATATAGGGATACTCTCCTTGATTTCATCCGTCCTGAGAACACCAAATGTGTCGATGATTGATTCACCATATGCAAGACAAGTTTAACGAGGACTCATCTACGACTATTGATGAACTCAAAACAATAATAGCATTCTAGCAAAACTCATTCCAGAATATTATACTGTATGTATTAACGGTGTCACTTATAACGACCCCTTCCTGAAATTCCATGAATATTCAACTATAATATAACAAATCCCATTAGTTTTTAAACTTAAAACCAGATAAAATTGATACTTGTTTAAGTGTCATTTCATGATGTCTGAACTAGTATCAATCATTTCTTCATCCAACAATTCAGTAGTTAAAAGGTGATTAAATTGTGATGTATTCTCGTTAATCTCTTTACACTTAAACGTATTGCGAAATGTTTTCAATTTGCAAAATATTTGGAGGAATGCTTATGCGTTTTCAACTTATTTTATTGTTTTCTATAAAACATTTTTTTTATTCTGGTTGATTATGGGGATGAATTATATTGATGGTGAATATGTTCTGTTCAATATGCAGACAGCCACAGCTAAAACCCTTTGATTGACAAGAAGTATTGCTTTGTTTCGATGCGATTTGGAGATATAAATAAAATATTTAAACCCCGTTATATTAAATGTCAGTCTAAAGAAATTCAGACCTACCAATATCGTGTTGTAACCCTTAACGTTGATTGATGGTATTGCTTATGGTTTATAATTTCAATGAAATATACTTGTTTAACAAAGCAAACAAAACATATCAGATGCAGCACAGACTGATGCCTGGCGTCGAAACTGTTATTGCTTTCTGTTCATCAATTTGACATTTTGAAGAACTTTTCGCTATGATTGTCGCCATATTACTATGTCGTATAGAAATTCAGGAAACCGAATGCCAGTTCTGTTTACATGTGGTAAGACTAGAGGGGGGCATATTATGAATAATTAATCAGCTTGACATGCATCAATTGGACAATTCAATCCCTAAGGTAAAATGTCCCCATGACGTATACATACACAGTAATTTGTTGCTGAAATATACCAAAAATCTTAATTATCTAGTAACACATCTGTTTAATATCTGTTGATATTTGGTAGATATTCGCGGGCGCAGTAATACATGCTGAATCCGCCATAGCTATTACGAACCGAAATAGATAATATTTGAATTATGTCTTTAAAACAAGCAAACAAGTTAAACACTTGAATGATAACATTTAGCAATAACCTTATAGCTACAGGTAAGATAACATTGCCAAGTTAACTTAGTCAACATTGTAATGTTGTGGAAGTCATAAGAGTAATATTAATCTTCATTAAACATATTATTGTAATATTAATCACAAAGTAAAAGTAAATGATCTTAACAAAGTAATGATCAGAGACAAGGCGTTTATTTCCATTTGGTCAATGAATCTTATATAGAGATGCCTTATACTAAGTGCAAACATATTACAGCGGTGCACGTACCATTCGAATAATGCAAACATATGTGTCAGAAAGTGGTCTGAATACGCGTTTTATTGCATTTCTTAGTATGCTTGTATATATAATATTTGACAAAAAAGCAATGCTATTTTCCCTATCCGATCCGGAGATAAAAAAAGGGTTTTACACCCGGTTAAATTCAATGCTAGACGAACCAATGTCCTGTTATTAACCAAAACGTTGATTGATGATATTGGTCATGGGTTTCAGTTTTACAAAAAAAATCCAACATTGAATGATCACACCGTATTACGCGTCACGTCGATGACAGAGTGTGCCGTCCAAGACAGACAGTTGGACTCGACGGCGGACTGCACAGGCTAATCTGGGACGACAATTTTCGCACATGCATTATTGCCAGTTTTATCAGAACGCGACACATATAATGAGGGTGTTTCTATTCCCCTTTTTTTAAAAAAGGGGGTATATTAAAATCGCACCGTCCGTCCGTTAGTTAGTTAGTAAGTCCGTCCGTCCGGATTATTTTTCGCTCAATAAGTCAAGCAATTGTCATCAGATCTTCACTAAACTTCATTAAAATGTGTTAGGCAATAAGATCTACGTCAAGTTACATAATCAGCCAAATCGACTCAGACTCTCCTGAGTTACGGCCCTTGAATCATCGAAAAATTGCGTTTTTTTTATCGTTTCCGCTCAAAAACTCAAGCAATTTTCATCGGATCTTCACCAATCTTCAATGATACAGTTTCCATTGTTTCTATCAAATTCATTCTCAAGAGTTAATAACTAGTCAAAAAAGATGATATGTGAAGCTCACATGTCAATATCACATATATGGGCCAAATGTAAAATATTTTCCAGAAATATAACCCATTTGTAATGGTACTGATATTATAAATAACTGACAAATATTCTGTTTAACCTTTCCACCAAAGCATCTTCCAATTATCAGAGCATCTTTTGGGGCATGTGTCATCCTTCGGAGACAGCTCTTGTTCTTGTGTAGAAAGCCGTCACCATGAAGAAGTTCAGATGTTATTACTGTGACTCTGAGTTTGAGGTCCACAGTGACACTGTAGGTCACCTCATTGAACATCACATTACACAAGGATTATATATTTGCAAAATATTTTACATTTTGGTATCAAATTGTTTGTTTTGTTGAATATGATAATATTATAGCTACATGTAAGATACAATTGCCAAGCTAACCTTTCCATTGTTAATTAAACTTTTGTGGAAGTCATTAGATTAATATGTATTGCAAACCGTAATACACAGTTTACAGTAGCAGCTCCACGCACACGGAGAGGAATTAATATAAGTGCCACATCGACCTTGTTTTCCAATCCAAAGCACATTCATGTTTGGTATCTGAATATCTCGAATAATGTTTACATGTGTACATGTTTACATGAACTATTTGCTTGAAATAAAGTGTAAACTAAACCGTAATACAACTATATTATTGATATCAAAGTCAAAGTTAAAGTAATTGACAAAGACATCAAAAATATGCCCATTGCGTTATTATGAATTCCATAGATATTCCTTGTTCTCATGTTCATTATATTATAGGGATTGTATGTGTCACTCGAAAAATATAAGAGAAAAACGTGTCCTCATAACCATAGTGCTGTAGTAATGTTGTATACGTTTATCTGCACTAGTGTGTGCAATCGACTACGCTTTGAACATGTTATGGTGAATTCTGTATTTTCAAGTATACCTTTATGCATACAATGTGGCAATGCTAAACGAATAGTTTGGGTGTAATTACCTTCTCATCGTATAAGACTTAATTACTTAAACTACTACTTTGTCACATTGTAACCCACTCTTTGAACGTGTAAACACTAGCTACATCAGTAAAAGAGAAACCCTTATAACCACGAAGCTGTCCTTCATTTAGTACAGCTGACCAATTGGAAGATTGATGGGTTCAGTAATTGCTTTTATGTCCTGCGTATTGCATTTAAGTGAATTATGGCCAAGACACAGCTATTATTACGTTACAAAGGAGTGATAGATTATAAGCATTCGACAATTTATATTGTCTTCGAATCATCTTGGAATAGGCTTCAGTCAGGTTTCGTTCACTACCGAAGCGTGCATTATATTATTACCTATTAAATTGAGATTAAATTATATACAATATTTGAAAACAAACGAACATTATTAAACATGTTCTGGCTACAATTTAATACATAATATAGGAATTATAATTTCCGTGTTCTAGCTGGCTATTAAAACTCAATCAATTAAACATTTTAGACATGCACACGTAAGGTACATAAACAGGTGGTACATATTATTTCAGCTCGAGTTCCTTCATGCATGGCCAGTAACAAATGGCAAAGCTGTGTGACGCAGCTCAAGACCACTAGATAAGTAGATCGGACTTATTTATACTTACTTCAACATTCATCTTGTACTGTAGACATATCATTGAATAATGTATGTGTCGTTTAATAAATACTTACGCACACATACATATAAACAACGATGAAACAAAAAAACACATAATATAAAACCTTCCATATTTGAAGTCTTTATTTTAGATATTTACCAAGAACCCTATTTTCTGAGTTTGATTTATCGTAGTTTTCTCACGCACACTATTGAGTGGCATATATAGCCGAATCGTATTAAGGATTAGTCCATCTCGTACATTTCAATTAACTGGTGCATAGGATTTTTAACCCCTTTTTTCGATGCTTAATGTAATTTAAGGGAAACATTAAACGATGTCAACCATGAGAAAAATGAATATAAATGCAGGACATTAAAGAATTGTATGACAGGTTATAATGCTTTTAATCTAATATTGACTCAGTGTTCTTATCAGAAGCAAACATCTGATTTAACAAGAGGGAAAGGCATCTATCACACCTGCCATTTATCTGTTGACGTGATCCTTTTTTCCAAGACCAGAGTCACGGCTAACACCCACTGCTGTGAAACATGTTCTGGAATTGCCAACAGCAAGGTTAGGAGTAAGTACAAGCACGCACGTGAACTAGGAACAGGAATTAAAAACATTGGAGTGTGCTCTCAATTAATTAAACCAATTGTTCCAGAGGTAAGTGACTGCATGATTGTATTCAAATGTTGTCAATATTTTTTTTGTGTTGACAAATTAAATGGAATTTGTCATTTTCGTATACAAGCTATACTATAGAAACCAATAATGAGCACATTTTATAGGAGGTGGTCTATGTTACATATTTGTTGTTTTCTTTTACTAACCCTTATTAAAATTAACGGACATAAACATTTACATCTGCAACAGGAAAGCAGAGCTATATGTAAACATGAGGTGTAAGTAATTGTGGTCAGCTTGCCCCGTTTTTATACGATAACGGTTGTGCTTCATAATATCATGCACTATATCTTTATACCAGAAAGAGGAAATTCAATATAAATACAATTCAAGTTAATGTTGATGAAAGTGTTATTATGATTTTGTGACATACACATGTTTATAATGTTAATCTTAAACGTAAGATTTAATATTCACTAAAAAAAAATAGTTTTCCTTGAAATATATTCATTCCTAAAGGCAATTGTGATCCAGTGTATTGCACCAATAAATTCGGAAATTAAGTTCATCCACAGTTAGGACCTATATTAACTTGCGTTCTGAAATTTATACTTTCTTAGTTTGGGTTGTATTTGTAATTTGCCACTTGGCAAATCTCGTAAGTAAATAATAATACGATATCATGTGTCGCTCCCGCAGTTGTGTCGTACATGTAATTGTGTTTATACGGGACACTACATTTGTTTACGAACTCAATGTTTATACTAACTATTTTTTCGTTTCACTAATTGTGCATCAGGGATACCAATGGATTCACATCTATTTAACTAAATTTTCATATACTGGCAACATGACACTCTTCACAACAATCGTCACAGATTGAAAATCTAACGTTAGCATTATTTTCAAACAAGCAAATACACACCCATAACTCATCAGTTAGATCACTATGAAACCATCAATCGAACGGGGGGGGAAATAATTTTGTTACGCGTTTCATCAATTATTTGTTAAGGACGTATGTTAATTATATTGCGTCAACAAAACACTGTTGCGTTCTGAATAGTGGTTGGTCCAATGGTAGCGCGTTTACATATTATCGAATGCATTTACAATGCAATAAACTTGTTTTGTTTTAATAATTATTACTCTAAAGTCTTAGTTACATCTTTGTCAGTAAATGCATTTAAAGACATTACAACAAATACATTCGACACCCACGTCCTTCAGAAAATAATACAAATAAAACGAGTTCTTTCATATTACATAAATCTATGTTAACTATTATAAGAATTCAGCCGGAATATTGACCACTTTAAGTCATTTCATAATATGCAAAAGCTAAAAATATTACAATGAGAGCAAATACACGAACGTCATAAGGTTCAATCTGACAGGAACGAATTAGACTTGGTTTTACCGTTTATCATTCATGAATGGCTAATGGGATAGCACATACATTTGACATCATTATCACGGTATTTATTATAAGTTTGATCAACCCTTTTTTATGCTTTGTATAAATAAATATATACGCTGTTAAGGCAATTGAGTATGAGGTGTTGTGGCAATTTTCACTTGTATTGTGATACACCTACACATGTGGTACGTTAACATATATAGACTGGTCATGTCGTGGTGTTTTGAATAAATAGTAAATACCTGCCAACGACAGGACTAATTGGAAGTGAAAGTATTGAAATAGCACCAACAATCATTTAATAGTATAAAGTATCCGTGCAAGACAATTGTAAATTAGGATTTAAGTGGGTTTATTATACACTGATAATGTGTAGTATCATACTGTTATTTCCGGTTTCACAGTTAAATGTAAAAACCTACTGCCACTTACGTGTAATCGTTAATAACAGTATATGTACGTTATAAGGAGTGCACATGTCCATGATACAGTTAATGTGCAGTGAATGATACAGTAGAAACACAATTACCGCGTAGGTTGAACATAAACTAAATAGACGAGTTGATATTGACTAACACATTTTGGGAATGTGTATGCATACAAATGGTGTTTACCAATCGTACTAATACAATCACTGATTTCTGTAAAAGGATAAACAGGTTCTTAGTAAACATAAAGCAACATATTCATGCTTACTTGACACCAAATACTGAATTTTACTAAGTGATATATTTTGAGGTTAATGAGTTTTAAATCATGTAATGTACACATATTTGTTTTATATTCGTGGGAATGCAGGTATTAATTTAGTCGTGTTTGTTCACGGGTTGTGCAGTAATATCTCTGTTGAAATAACATTGTTTTTTTTTGTAAAATACGGAAGATTTAATTTTTATTTTAACATTTCATTTATTTTTATTTTATCACATGTCGTTGTATTAACACATACATATGAGCTTAATGGATCAAGTACATACAATTCAAATGTATGTCTATGCATGAATCATTTATTTAAAATTAACGGCAATATCTTTGCTTTACTAACGCTCAACGCCGTTTCACCTGTTCTAAAACAATGTTTAGTTCTCAGCATTATACAGGTATTCTTTGTCAATTATGGCTTGCCAGGTGTTTTTATATCAAACGATTTCTTAATAATGTCCGAGCGTTTCATATGTGAATCGCTATTAATGTTAACAAAATAAAGTTATAATAAAATTGTAAAACGTAAACACACATGTTGTTTTTTGTCCGTTTACATGAAGACAAAATATAGAAGGAACATGTACTTAAAATAGCATGAATCTGAAACTACTTGTAACATGTTGAGGAAATAACATTCCATGTTAATTTTGCTTAAACTAATAATTTCGTGTTATTGTAGGGTCTCAAAATAAATCAATATACCATTGTCTGCAGATGCATGCTTTCTTTTTGGATTGTTTTTTTTTATTAATCAGCAAACCAATATTTGAAATAAATATAAGATTATATGTCATATATAGAAATAAAGATGCTCCCATAATGCTGCTACACATGTTATTTTGTTTCTTGGTGTAGTATTGGTTGCGATATCGATTAACAACTCATCATGTGACTTTCTACTAAAATCCAAAGTTATATCCATTGCATTCAATTAATAAACAAAACTCCACATATGATATTCATTAATGCTGTTATGACTTGAACATGCTTCCTATGCGATTAAACACTTAAGCGTTGTATAATCAAAATAGAGATGGAGATAAAACGCGAGATGAACATGTGGAAGAGCAACTGTTTAAATGAAACTCCATTGTAAACTTGTTTAAATTACATAAATGACACTTCCTTCAAACATTTGAATGTGGTTGCTTAATTCTTATTATCCAATACTGTAAGAACCACAGAAGCAATACTACTCATACTTCTTACGAATAAAATACATGAGGAACCATGGACACATTTTGTTATATATCAACATTATTTGAAGAATAGACACAACATGTTACTGATGCAATTCATTGCTAACATTGACACATTAGTACATAGTATGTGTATATGACAACATTAATTCTTGAATATAACTCATTCTTCTGCTTGTCCATTTTTTAAATTTTTTTGGGGGGAAAATCAATTTATAAAACGAGTTTAAAATGCAACATATTAAATATGAACATATACTTCTAATATTAACCAGCCACAATACACGAATTGAAGTCTCAACAGTAATTGGTATTGATTCGTAATTGACTTTATGTAACCATCTGAATTGAGCAAAAGTATTATGAACATGTATTACTATAATCATAGTGGTTTTCCTTTTAAATGATTAGCAAAGAAGAACATCATAACAATCATCCCCCGGGACAACAACTTGATTAAACTGCATCACCAGTCGTTTTGTTGGGACTTGGGTGTCACATTATATTGTAATTCCAGGTGACAATATAACTATATTGGTTATGCTGTGCAATTAAGTCACTGTTTGGTTGTGCTGAATAAATCAAGCAATGAACATTATAAACTGAATTCGCAGTTACATTTACAAGTAAACTTAGTTTGAATAGTATCGTTTGTACGATAACATAATTTTACACGAGTTACTAGTCATATAGTGAATCAATGTCTTTCTTTTAAACGGCAAGACGAAGTTGCTTTCATTTCAATTGTGCATCAGTTTTCTACTTTTCCCAAACAGAAAAAAACTCATTCATGTATATGGTGTGTGTATACTAGGGTGAAGCTTATTCTTGATTACTCAAATAAATGCCTAAGAGTAAATTACAAACATATCCATGTAACATTACTTTTCCTACAGGCAATCACTTTATTTTATAACAGGAATTTCTAAATGCACACTTGCTCCCACACGTGACAAATTACATTTACACTTACCCAGGGAGATCTTGTGTCCCTTGAACATGGTATTTTGCTTTAAACGAACACACATGTCTTTTTACAAGGAAATGTAATTACTTAAAAATATTATGAATCAATTTACTTAGTCAATGATCACACCTATACAGTCATATAGTTTTTAAGTTTATGAATATATATCAGACGCATGACCTTATGTTGAACAGAATGAATAATATATCAAAATTATAAATGAGTTAAAGGCAATATATATTTGACAGAATGCGATGTATATTCAATTGTACAATTCGTTATTAATATTTTTTGTAATATGACGATCTTTTTAAACACTTTTAGAACAACATATATATTTGTTATCTTTTTTTAAACTCGTTTGGAATTCGCACTGAAACCAACTTAAATGCGTGTATACCAGTGTCTATGTTGTGTTAGACGTCTAAAAATGGATCATCAGTTAAAACGGTGAGGCCACGGTATCATGAGTGCGTCATTTCGCCTTAAGAAGGTCATACATAATTTTCTGTTTCATATTCAGTAGATGCAGATTCTTCTTCAGTTTGCGAATCACAACAAAGAGATATACACGTTTGAAACCATTTTTAGTGGTCCTACCACATTACGATTTGCGAGGTTTCATTGCCCCTGTGGATGCATAATATGGCGTGTGTATCGCTAACATTATCACATAAGTGTGTTTCTTCATACGGTGTCTCAGAAAACTTAATTTCCTTGTCTCTACATAACATATTTGACAAGTAATGGTTTTCCATCTCTCTGTACTTTGACAAATTGAATATATGAGAACAAATCATGTAATGGCATATTTCATTCCTCAGAGGCTGTAGCAGTGCTAAATTTTGTTACGTTATGAAGCATATGTACAATAATTCTTACGTCTATTTTTTTTTGTTTGACAATTTTCAGAAGATGCATCTTTTACTTGATAGTTCAATATCTATGGATGGACCGTATTTTTTTGTTTTCTAATAATACAAACCTCTATCCTAATTGTTTTAATATATTCATATTAATGACCCTATAACACTAACATTGTTTGTGTAGTATTCAATTTACAAGTCAAGTTCTATCATTCATATTTTCTTTCTGCATCAGTTTATTTTATTGAGATCGTTATCAAAGCGCGTTTGTTTTGTGATCAATACTTTGTAAGCATTGGCTAGCACTCAAAAAGGTTTAAACCCCAAATGCTTTTCATAAAATTTTCCTATGAGTTTATTTCAATTTTTATAAGCATATGTTTATAGTTTGCGATATGCTATATTTAACAAGTATTGTTTTTGTTTTGTTTTAACATAATTTATCGTACAATCCCCATATTTATTTTAAATCTCAATACAACACTTATTTTATTTTATATAATTGATTCAGGTCAAATCCGATCGTAGACACCTACGCCGAAAAAATACATCCTTGAAAATAAATACGACGTTTCCAAGTCGTTTACATTATTTGAAAAGATGCTACGAGTGAGAATGATAGCTGAGCTAAACTACGGCACATGTTTGCTATGTCACGTGTCGCAAATACTGTTGTCATCCAGGATATGGCTCCAGTGTTGCCGATAATCAAACTTGCGATCACGTAGTTGATATGGACAGATAGTATTGTCTCACGAATGCAGGAAATGATGTGTACAGCAGTAACAGACAATATAATGTTTCAGACTGTCCATATGACGCTATTTACTTCATAAATAGTGCCTGTACTATTGTGCACACTCTCTATATGTTTATATCACATATAGGTTATTACACGACTACGGGTCTACTTTGAAGTGTGACCAAAGCATTCGGTGACAAACATTGGGATACATTTTAGCTTCTTGCATGTCGTTGACGAAGCACTTTGATTCATCTGATGATTGCATTATTTTACGCTTTTTTGGATACATTTCCAATTGTAATAAATATATATTTGGAATACTTCAGGTTCGTTTCTGTGTTATTTGATCAAGTACGCTGTATCAGCGATACGGGTTGACAAGATCCACACAATTGGAATACAGATAACTCAACGTGCTATGCTGCTATGAAACTGTGACAGTAACGCGTTTATATTCAAATTACAGAACATACTTTATGTTGGCAGTTCTTCCACGTCTCTTATGACCACCCTCAAAATGAGCTGCCATGATTTTGAAGAAACATACACGTCAGAGTGTCAGAAAAAAATCATATTATATAAATATATATTTATGTTTTTATTTAAGCGTTGCAAATATGTGTTGGTCAGTTTCCTTAATATACTCTAAAATCATCCAATAACGTTCATTGCGTTTACAATTTATCCGATTCAGTGATCCAACGATTTAATTAGATTATTTTTGTACCGCGTTTAGAGTTTTTTGGTTTGATATCAACCAGATAAAATCAATATGTTATGATAGGGTTGATATGATACACACTGTTCGTTTTCTTGTGTGATTACGTCTGAGTAGGGTGGGGTGCGGCTAGCCTTGAACCCGGTTTATATCCTTTGCATTGCCCGCTCCAAGGCCGTGAGCCCTGCTTTGATTGATTTATTAATAGTGTTGTTGTGTTTGTATTGCCCTGTATAGTAGACTTACTTTGTCATTAGCCTTAAATAAACGTTTAGTCATAAACCATGTGTTAATGTGCGTTTTATTATCGTTATATCAAAGTTAATATTCTTGTTTTAAAATCACCGCGTTTACCATTTAATTTAGACAATAATCTACCTATCATGAGCATTCTTCGGACATTTTACAAATAGTTGTACATGTTCATTTGTTATTTCATACCATTCATGTGATCGAAGAAACATGTAAATACGCGATTGTCAGATATGTACTTTCTTTTACATTTAACGTTTAATGTTTATATAAGATAATAGCGCTCGAATCTAATTGAAAGCACATACCAGGTGTCTCCAATAATGCAAATTAACGAAAACCGAATGAATCCGATCATGACCCGAGATCATCCGTAACACGAAACAAGATGTCATCATGAAACGATGTTAAGTTTCCAAAAGTTGCAGACTGTATGTATTTTAACTTGTACACCAATGTTACTTGTTTTATGGTCTTCGCATTGTATTTAACCTTCGTATGACACGTTGTGTTGTTGGAAGTGGTTATATAGCATACTAGTATTGGGCAGTGTTTACGGAACCTAAACATTATTGTATGGACAAATCTATGCATGCTTATGTTAAATGTGTAATGCATTTACACGTACGTGTCTTCAGTAGCAGCTCAGAACAAAACAGTTCATATGGACAAGATAATTACAAACACATCGATGTGAACCAATGCACCAAACAAGAAATACAATCGTCATGACATATACGCTTACTTGGAGATTCGAGTATCTGAAATCGGTGAATTAGCAAGTATTCACAAACTCTTCGATTGACAATATACAAATACATTTGTATAATTGCAACTGTGATACATAATTTCATCTAAGGTTGCTGTTGAAGACACTTTATTTAAAATTGATAAATACCATCACATATTTAATATGTCATACACGTTTATAAACGAAACAATAATAATTCGTTCAATTGAAGAATAGAAGTGTAAAATACTTATTCAACACAACAATTTCGAAACGGCAGATACAACGGCACACCGAAAAAAGTTGTAATTCCATTTAAAACGTAATTTCTGTTTACAAGACATATACAACCATCGGAATATTCCCAGAAATGTGTTGTTCGGGGATGTTTTTAATGTGTCTTAACTACTCGACTATGGACATAATTTATGTTTACAATTATTGCCAGAATGAATTGGCCGTTTGACTGGTAATAATTTTCATTCAACATCGCGGTATAGTCCATTGTTTTAAATATTAATTTTGTTTGATTGGTTATCGTTGAGTCAATATTATTTTTACTTCGATTATTTCGGATAAATGTTTTACGATATCGAATAATTCATCTAATACACACACTTCCGGGTTTGTTGTTAGTAATATTCTAAATTTGTATTCATAAGCGCTTTCCGCACTAGTTGTTTAGCATGTTGTATTTTAAAATCTATACAAAATATAATTTATGAGATAATGTACATAAAAGTATTGCAGCATAAAGAGTGTTGACTTATTTCTCTATTTTTCAGAAATAGCATTACTGAATATACTAATGCCATTATTCACAGTGTTACCGCAAAGTAGGCTTTTTCAGTAATGTTCCTCGTTTGTGAAGAACCAATATGTGTGAAAAGTTAACTAAATCACTTCTGTTGTTACGGATACCGTTAATGCGGCGTATGAATGAACGACGTTTTTTTCTCATAGTGCTAATACAGAATGTGCGGTGGCATAAATCGCATTTATTTGTATTATTTCACATTGGTTTTCAACACCATTGACACTACTACGAAGCTAAATTAACCTCGGATTAGATTGCAGTACAAACATAGAGCATTTCTTGAAGTTATGCGTTTGCAAAAGTTGCAATGGGATTTTTTTATTAATTATAGGCTAACATGTTGGTAGTTGAAATCAAAACACAAGTTACTCTTATATAAATTTTGTCTAAAAGACTGACAAACGCCGATCGTAAACTTAATAATTGTTATCTGACTATGTTCTCATAATTGTAAGTCTTTCACTGTTGGTTTACAGATACCGAAGCAGACAAAAGAATGTGAACATGGATCTATTTAAAATAAATCTATAATATGAGACGGATTTAATTACAAAGCACGTGTAAACAATGCATGCAAAGAATCGGAATGCATTTAAAACTTCTTAAACCTGAATTACATGTGCAAATTTCAAATGCATATGTATTAACACTGAATTACTGTAATCTGCGAAATTTTACATTCGTTTAAAAAATTCGACCAAGTAATGTAAGTTGCCTTTTTTTCAACGACTATTGCGGCTCCTTCCTGAAATTGCATGCTGAGGATTCGACTATTTTACAATAAGATTCTAAATCTCATTCGTGTTTAAACCTAAGACAGCATCTACATCTATATGATACTGCTATACAATCGTATGAACGATTATCAGAGGCAGGCGCGTTGTCAGAAAATAGCTATTAAAAATATGTTTAGTGCAATTTACTAGGTACAGATAAAAAATATCAGATAAAAGGAGTACAAGACTAAGATAAAAAGTTGAAACCAGAGTAGACTAAGAACTGGTGGAAAGGATGCAGCTGCACAGTAAAGATACCTATACTGGGACTAGCTTGTAACGACACAGGCAGGCCATTCCACAGACGAATACTACGTGTGCAAAATGAATTGGAGTGATACTGTGTCCTTGAGTATGGTACCAGGTAGTTCAGGTTTCTGAACATTAAATGGAAACGTGTTCAATTTTCATTTCATGATGCGTCAAATAGTTACACTCCTTTCTTCATCATAACTTTCCGGACTTAAATTGTAATGTATTATCTTTAATATAATTACTATGAAGTGTGATACTACATGGTTCATTTATATATACGAGAGCCCGACTATATATTTCCCAATGTAGCTCGAGGTATGTCTGCTCAAACAATGGAAAGTTGTTTGCGATGTGTAACATGTTTTCAAGGATGCATCTTGTTTATAATTATGATAAATTACGTTGATAGTCAAGCATAACTATATTCCGCCAAAACTGCAAACCAGCATAGCTAAATAACTTTGATTGACAACAAACATTTGTACTGTTCATGTGCGGTCCGGAGATAAAAAACGTTTTACAACCCGTTAAATTAAATATCATTGTAAAGCAATCCCGACCGTCCGATATCGTCTTTAAAACATAAAGCTCTACTTTAACATATTGCAATTACTAACTCGAAGAGAAATGCATACGATCTTTGTATACGAGTTATTATAGCAATATTACAGACACGATGATTTAATCAATTTGATTATATTAATTGCCCCTGGAAATGCAATATAGTGACGGTAATTATGTTTGCAAATCCTGAAATATTAGTATTTCCTGACACAAATGTGTTTGCATTCGCCCACTGAAGGTTACCGTTAACTTGCATGACACTTTGAGCCGTAATTTTTATAGTTTGTTCTCCCTGCCTTTTGGGTGGCAATACACATGTATTATCAGTTTGGATTCTTTTTCACATTAATTTACTTAAAGAGTAAGCCGGTGCTATCTCACATACAAGTCGAGTATATTAAACGCAACAATGCAACTAATTTAAAATTACGGAAATGTGCGTGAGGACAGTCGGCAAATTTGGTTCTCAATTTATTTCAAAAGGTTTACATGAATGGTGTAAAGAATGTTTACTTCAGATTGAATGTCACAAGATTATTGATAGGGTACTCAATTTTGTTTAAGAAAAATCACCATAAGTAAACTATTATCTTTTAAGGTTCCCACATTAATAATTGGGAAGGATAGGCTATCTCGGAACATAGTTGCATAGTAGATGCTTTCAAACGAAATAAGTAAACAACAAAGACCGTATCTGCTTTTTCAATAATAACCATTTATGGATTGTGATATTATTAGTAATTGGTTTTCTAAATAAACAAATTTGCGTATGCACTAATTCAATTGTGTCGTTGAGTCCAACGCTAATGGCAGCGTTATCCGATCGAAACTGTAGTAATGGCTTTATATGGACATACGTTTCTCCAATAGTAACTAAATCTTCAACAAGGCGGAACTTTAATTACTCACCTAACAAAGAGTCTGCTATTGATTCTGAGTTTTAGGTCTCCTTCGGGAGGAATTAGTTAAATTGAATTTAGACTGATATGCAGTCTGAATATTCATCAAATGCAGTCGTTAATGTATTTGCTACCATAATGTAATATACGAAAATCGGAGGACATATACTTTTAAAATCAAATATACATGAGCTCTCTTTGCAAAATCTTACTCGGGGGAAAATTGTGCAGTGTGGTTACATTCAATTGAATCCACTATACAAACTGGACAGGAACTATACTCGCAAAGTATTGAAAGAAAAGATTAGGCATTGCGACACGAATATATATTAAATACATAATTAAGCACATTCCAGAGGAATAATCTAGTGAAACTTTTTGTAATCATTCGCACATATTTAATATTACTAAATAACCGCATTTTAAAGCGAATCAAGCTTTTTTAAATCACACATATGTGTATGTACCTCAGCTTATTTTACTTCTGATATTATATGGGAGCTTTGCGCGCTCTTAATTCATCAACTATCGATGAAGGTTATTATTAACGGGGAAAAAAGTGTATAGATCCTCTTACTAAGTCAGCGTTTTGACAAATGTGGAGAAACCTCATATAGCAGTCTAGCTACATCCGTAGAATAGAAACACTCATGGCCACCTAGCTATTATTATATAACAAAGTAGTGATAAATTATTAGCGTTCACTAATTTATATTTGTTTGCAAGCATCGTACAATAGTCTTCAGTCATGTAAAAAATATAAATGATACCAATGCTAATATACGATTGGCAATAGTTTCAATTTACGCATACGTTAATTCAAAATTCCTGTCGATATTACATAATACCAAACGAAAATTAATGAACAATTTCTAGCTGGAATGTTGCATATAATACAGGGATAACTAATACCTTGTTCATGCTCGCTATGTAAAATAAATCAATCAAACGTTTAACACATACTCAAGGTACACAAACAGGTTAAAGTTTGTACTTTAGCACGAGGCCATTCATTCAAGGAAATTTAAACATGTTTGACACACTTAAAGAGCACAATATAAGCAGATCCGACATATTTAAACTTACTTGTGTTTTCATATTGTGATGTAGAAATATCTGTGTTTGTTTTCGTATGCTGTAATACAACTACTAACACACACAATTTAAACGCTGATGAAATCAACAAAACACATTTCAAACACGCCATATTCAAATTTTTGACTAGAGATATATAACAGGACATCGTTTTCTTGATTTCTTTGATTAATCATAGTTTTCCCTCGCACACCAGTGAGTGGCATATATAGCCGAATCGTATAAAGGATTAGTTTATAATGGACATTTCAATTAACTTCCGCATATGAATGTTAACATATATTGTTCGATGTGTAATTAAATGTCAGGGAAACATTAAATCGATTTCAACCATAAATACAAACAACTGCAACATTTCAACATTACAGGGCATTAAATAATGGTATGACAGGTCTTCATGCTATTATTTTAATATTCACTCTGTGTTACTATCCGGAGAAAAATATCTCGTATAACAAGAGGGGAAGGCATCTATCACACGTGCCATTCATCTGTTGAAGTGATCCTTTTTCCAATACCAGAGTCACGGCTAGCACCCACTGCCGTGAAACATGTTCTGGAATTGCCAACAGCAGGGTTAGGAGTAAGTCCAAGCACGCACGTGAAAAAGGAACGGGAATTTAGAACATTGGAGTGTGCTCTCAATTAATTAAACACAGTTTTTCAGAGGTAAGTGATTGCATGATTGTATTCAAATGTTGTCAATATTTTTGTGTTAACAAATGAAATGGAAATGGAATTATTATTTATTATGATGAGCTTATTATATAGGAGGTTGTGTATATTATATATTTAGTCATTTGTTATTGTACTTTAAATTATTGAAATTAACGGACATAAACCTTTTTACATATGCAACAAGAAATCAGAGCTATATGTTAACATGAGGTTTTAATAATTGTGGTTGGCGTGACCCGTGTTTATATGATAACAGTTGTCCTCTTAAACATCCTGCAAGGTATCTATATACCAAATGGAGCAAATGCAATATTTATACATAATTAAAATTAATGTTGGTAAAAGTGTTCTTATAAAAGGGTGATTTCTACAACTAATGGTGTGACATACACACATTTAATATGTTAAATTTTGCTGTAAGATACAATATTTACTTTACAAATTTGTTTTGTCCGTAATAAATATAATTCTTTTTATGTATCACAGACACTTGGATCATCCGAAATATAAGCACAAACAAATCATGACAATTTAAAAAAGTGGGTCTCAATTGAACTTCACAAATTGATATATGTGTTTGATGTACGTTATTAAGCAAGTATTAAGAAAGTCGGGCTTTTCCAAGATGTGTGCACTATTAATTTGTTTATATGTTCATTGTAACATTGTGTGTTTTGATTAAATATGGAAGACGCGATTCTAGTGTATTGTATATTGGACATTTGATTTGGTTTATTGTAGCCCGTGTTATTGTATATAATCGATATAGAACAGAAAATACAAGTCCCCGTATTTGAATGGACAATGTATGTAAAACTCACTGCAAAAAAGAACCATTGTGAGCTAATGTTCCGCTCCATTTAACTTGTCTCAAAACAAGTCTTCATACTGGACAATATATTGGTGTGCTTTATCCGTTTGAGCTTAAAATATGTCCAATTATGTATATCGATAGTTTTCTTAAAACTGTCTGAGTCATATATGTAACCATAAGAAAGTTTTAATAAATTTGTCAAACGTAAAAGACCTAGTGTTATTGTTTTAATTTACAAGAAGACAACATAGTAAGACATATTAGATTCAAGTAGCATGACTCAAGCACTTACTGTAACGTCTATGTTGCCAGTATCAAGTTCGTGTTTCATAGCAGCAAAAAATGTTATGTATAATGTCTGTACGCGAATGTTTCTGATTGCAACACTATTTTTGGATTTGTGTAATGGGATTAATCAGTACAATGAATATTTGACAAATATTCAATTACATAGTAGTGTTCATATATGAAAATAAGGAGGACTATTCCATGATGCAATCATTAATACCCAAATCTACACAGATGTTATTCATACATGTGTTTAGTACGTGAACATGTTTCCTTTACGACTAGACACGTAAGCGTTGTGTAAGAAGAGAGTGAAGGATAGAGAACGTGTGATGAACAGGTGACAAAGTAACTGTTAAAATGAAACTCAAATTTAAACTTGTTAATGACATCTGCAACATCCTAGAAACATTTGCATTGGTTGGTAATTTCTTTTAATCCAATATGCATACAGCTACACAAGCAATATTAACCTCTTTTTTTACGAAGAGCATACATGAATCATAAACACATGGTGTAATATATCAACATAAATTAAAAATAATAGATACACCATTTTACCTATACAATTCAATGCTATAGCTGACAATTAGAATGTGTATATGACAATTAGTACTTGGTAGAATAGAACTCAATCTACGCCTTTAAAAACACTCTTAAATCGTTATCAAGTTTCAAATGCAGCTTATCACATAGAAATATATACTTATTATATTTACCATTATGTTCATCTACGAATTGAAGTCGATACATATATTGGTATTGATTCTTAATTGAAACTATGTTAATAGAAAAAAGACATGCTGAATATTAAGTACCAACATCGTAATGGTTTTCCTTTTTTAATGAGTATCATAGACGAATTTTAATTCAATCATCCACCGGGACAACATCAGGATTAAAGTGCATCAACAGATGTGCTGTTGGGAATGGGGTGTCAAATTATATTTCAATTCCAGGGGACAATGTGAATATATCGGCTTTGCTGTGCAATTGAGTCAGTGTCTGTGCTGAATAAATCATGCGATGAACATTATGAACATATTTCGTTGTTACGTTGACAACTACGCCAAGTTTGACAGAAGAATAAAAAAAAATCCAAGATAAATATAATTGTACACCATGTATTTGTCAAACAGGGAATCAATCTCTTTCTGAATGGCGGGAAGAAATTGCATACATCTCCTTTTTCATAAGTGGTCTAGTTTTAACAAACAGAAACACAATCCTTCACGTATAGTGTACGTTGTTATGACGGTGTATTTGGTGATGGGAGCTTATTTTAACTTACTGGAATAAAGACCTTCAATTAAATGACAACTAAATCCATGTAACACTATTTTGCCTTCAGGAAACCGCTATATCATAAAACATGAATCCATAATTCTGCACTTACTCCTACACGTCACAGACATTTACAACTCACCAGGGACATGATGTCCCATGAAACAAGGTATCTTGCTTTAAACGAACAAAAGTGTCTGTTTGCAAGGACATGTTATTGCTCACAAATAATCTTAATCATTTCATTCACTCAATTCTTAAATGTTTACGGGCATATTGTTTTGTATATATCTACTTATGATGTTATATTAAATTTAATGAATAATACATCAAAACTATGATTGGCTTAAAGTCAAATATATTTGACACAATGCGATGTTAATCCAATGTTTCAATTCGTAATTAATGTTTGTTTGTAATGTGACAAATTTTTAATCGGTCTTCTAGTACTTTAATTATGGCCAATTACCTATTGACAGTTCAGGACATATATCGAATTATGAAAAGTGTTATCATTACATCGTAACGGTCAATGGTAATCTTGAATGGTTAAATCGGTATATTTTTCCCACACCGCAATCACAAAAGGTATATAGTTATATGTTTTCACTCGAATGGCATCCGAATTCACCAAACGTATAAACGTATATACCAGTTTCTATGTTGTATGTCGACGTATAAAAATATGATTCTTCAGTAAACAGTGCTAAGACAATGTATAATGAGTGCGTCATTTTGCCTAACGTAGGTCACGCATAACCCATGACACGTACTTTATATATAATTGGAAACTTAATATCGACTATGTTTCTGCAACGTATTTGCATTTGTAATGTCACACATAACTTTTGTTGCATTTTTATCTCTTAACATTGATGGGTGTTAATACGATTGCCGCGTTGTGGGAGAAAATCGATAGCTAGGATCGGCTGTTGCACCTTGATTGATGTGAACTCATTAACTTTAGAACTCATGACCTGGCGAATAACTTCCGGTTATAGTATGAACATTACCAACGTTTAAGTACATTATGCGTCACGGAATATTTTAATAGCTTTCCAAATCAAAGGCGTTCCATACTGATGCAGCATTAACCACCTGGTATTTTTAATGAACGATTTACGAGAATTAATAACAAACACAATTACATGAAAAGGTGAAAATTGTTAAAATAACCTTAACATTTGACAACTTAACTTGTTTTAGAATTACTACAATCGTTCAAAAATAATTTTAAGGAAAACGTTGTTTTAAAACTATCGATATATTAGTTTAAGACAAACGAAATGTGTATTATTTAATTATGCGTATACAGTGTATAAAATGTACCACAAGCCACATGGAAAACAGTATCATATAAGATGAAATAAGCCACACAAGTCAATTCCGTAAATATATTGAACAGAATTACATCGTTTTTTACTATCTTGCATCTCTTATCTACTCACTCATTTCCAGGTTACAGTAGAATTTAGTTAACATTTTAACTTCAGTGATTCCTTTATCTTAAGACGTGTTTCTTTACTATTTACCTTCACATTTGAAATATTATTCGAACGATGTTATGGAAAAAAAATAAGCGTCGGCAACATGAAAATGCCATCAAAGCAATGACATTATTATTATTTGTATATAATAGCTCGCTTATAATATAATAAGTGATCATGAGACCTTGAGGGAATAGATTCATACAAATTTAAGACAACGTCTTCAATATAACTACAGAATATAGTGTATGTAGGACTACTTGATTCCGACAGTTATGTTGTGTTGATTGCTATACAATAAAGTAAATTGTGTGTACTAGAACATTTGTTTCCTAACGAAAAATGTTATTTTAGTTTTTAGAAATAACCCTTAACAAGTTTTAGCCTTATCAAACAACGCAATATACCATTATATATTTATTTATTTTCTAAATGCTTTTTTTCTTCGTGCAATATTGATAATTGCATTCAATTCAACACACATCCACATTTAATGCAAACGTTAATATTTTACGCATGATCAATTTGCTTTTATTTAAATTTCAAAATAATAACCTAAAGTCGAGAAAGAGATTATATAACAACTGTTAAGTGTCTTGTGTTTTGTCTTGCTGAAAATTACTTCGACGATAAGTATAATTGTCATGTTTTAGTTTATGACAACATCAACAATTAAACGTTGAAATAACAATTTATCATAAACAGAGTGTAATAATAAGACTTGTACATAGATATATATTGAGAACAATAGCATAGGGACGTTAGAACCCGTTTTTAATATGTCGTACCACGTTACTGATTTGTGAGGATTGCATTGCTTCTGTGGATGCAGAATATGGCATCTGTTTCGCTAATATTATCGAATAAGTGTGATTCTTGTACAAGGTGTCTCAGATATCTTAATGTCCTTGTTTTTAAATTCAATATTTGACAAGGAATGGTTTGCCATCTCTGTGTACTTTGAAAACATTAGAACAAGTTCTTTAATGGCATATTTCATCCCTCAGAGGATGTTAACAGCAGAGCTAGTTTGTGTTACGTGAATAAGCATATGCACAATAATTTTGAAGGCTAACTCGTTTGACAATTTTCATAAAACGCATCTATAACTTGACAGTAAAATATCTTATATGGATTGACCATATTTAGTGTCAATACAAAACATATATCCTAATTGTGTCAATATATTCCGATATTAAAGACACTTGTACACTTGCATTATTTGTTCGGTATTCAATGTACACGTCACGTTCTATCATTTATATCTTCTGACTGCATAGGTGTATTTCATTGAGTTCGTTATCAACGCGCGTTTGGTTTGCGATTAATACTTTGCAAGTGCGATTTTACGATAGCCATCAAACCAGTTAAAACACAAAATGCTTTTTACTAAAATTTGCAATTTGTTTATCTCATTTTTAATAACCGTTTGTTTTTATAGTTTGCGATGTGCTATAGTTAACTAGCATTGTTTGCTTTTACATAATTGATGCAGGTCAAAACCCATCGTAGACAACTACGCCGAAAATAATACATGCTTCATTAAAAAAACGACGTTTCCAAGTCGTTCCCATTATTTGATGAGATACTGCGAGCCAGAATGATATCAAAGCGAAATAACGGCACATGTCTGCTATGCCTAGTGTCGGAATTACCATAGACAGCCAGGATATGTCTCCAGTGTTGCCGATAATCAAACTTGCGATCACGCTGTTGATAAGGTCGGATATTATTATCACTCTCACGAAAGCAGAAAAGTGCGTTGATAACGTTTACAGAAACAAAAATAATAGTTCAGTATCTTCCGTAGACCGCTCATGTTGTTTCCATAATAGCATAATCTAGAACTCGTTATTGTTTGCACACTTGTTGCATTGTCATATCACATATAGGTTAGTACACGCATCCAATGACATTCATCGCGAAAAGGTGTGGCCTCGTGCATATCTTTGACGAAGCTGTTGACAATTTATAATGCGTGAATCATGTTACGTTTTCGGATACATGTCCGAATATAACAAATATGTATGTGGACTTCGTTCGTTTTGGTATTAATTGATAAAATACGTTTTGGCAATCATGAGTGTTGATCAGATCCCCACAACGTGTACACAAATTCCTATGTTGTTATGAAAACTTGCCAGTGAGGCGTTATGATGAAATTACAGAACAAACATTTCGTTAGCAGTCCTATCCAACCTATTAAAACCATCACACATTATCATCATCGAAATGTGTGAAAATTATTGAGAAGAAACAAACACTTCAGAGTGTAAGAAAACAGCCATCGTGTATTAATATCAGTAATGCTATTCATAACTCGTGTATTATTATGTTTTATGAGGTTACTTACGACTGAAAACGAAAAAAACAAGGTTGCAGTACTAGCGGTGTGAATTAAGTATGGGACAAACAGTAACCTNTATTGTGTATTTTTTGTGTACGTAACTTGATGTGTTAATATATTGCTTTATATTCATCGCAAGTGAGTATAATATAGTAAAATATAAAGGTCAATTTATATTTCAGTATAATATAAACAATATAATATATATTATATTACAGTTGTCTGGCCGTTTGTCCGCAAGTTTGTATATATGATTGTTTATACCACAACTTATTCAAAGGCGTTCTTCTAGACGAAACAACATTGCCTACACTATTCGAGCTTGCATTTGATATGACGTTGCGCATGTGCGATTGTTATCATCTAACATTTACCATTCTAAAATGTTTGATCCTTTTTCAACTTCGAAGAAATCGTGATTATGGTATATAAACACGATACTAATCAAAACAAATTCTCTTAAACTAGATGTTATACTTATATTCATAATGTAACATATGCCACGCTTTGGAGACCGAAATGTTAAAAAAAAAAACTTATATAACAGTGCGTGTACATAATATCAATTTCATGCAATCGCCAATGTTCATGTTGCTCTTCACAGGTATGCGAGTCTGTCGTACTACTATGGTAACAAGGGAAACAGTCGAGGGTCATCGCGGAGCAATAGGTGAGGGCTGCAATGAGGTCAGGCCTGAACACAATGTGTTAAACATATACAACGATAGTTATACAATTACCACAAGCGCACGCTTGTAATGTACTAAAACAAACGTAATTCGAATGTATCGTTTGATAAAACAGTTTATTGAATTACATATGATGTGTGAAAAACATCATGACATCGTTAAATAAAGATTTAAAACAATATATATGTATTTAACCTGTGAATCACATTTGCTTAGTGCGGACTATATTGTTATCGTTTCCTATGGAATACATATTCTGACGCAAGTACATATCGCTTCATTAATCTCACTTTCAGACTGCCAAGTTGCATCATGTCTTGTTACGACTTTAATCCATTTATATCTAAATACTATTTGCTATAAATGTTTTGCATACATATTTGCAGTTCTGTTAAATAATACCCGCTATCTGTTAATGCTTTCTGTTTGTAAAAACATTGGACAAACATTGCTGAACACGTTATAATAATACTACATATATTTATACTCTAGATCTTTACACAGCATTAACAGAGATCAGCGTAAAGTGAGATTTAATTTGAAAAGACAATCGGTTTTTGTGTTAACAAGGACTGAACTGCCCTTAATGTTTCAACGGCAGCGTTTCTCGGTGAGAATCAATACCTGATGCTTTTCATTTATAGATGTATAAATATTCCGGCAAAAATCCATGAGGAGTGAAATCCTATTTTCTGAACAAACTCTTGATCATAATGTCAAGTTTTACTGTATTTCAAAGCATTGACATTTTACGGAATGGGACATTTTTCGGGTTGTTTTTAATATAAGTTTACGAGTAAAGGTGTTGTCATTGAAGTTCAAAATTATAATGATTGCAATGTGATTGTATTTGTGTTTTGTTGCCGGTTTGAAATAGCGGAAATCACGTTGTTGATGGTTTTACCTTGGTAATGATGGGGATTACAATGATGATACTGAGGGTTCTGTCCTTGCTTGAATGTTCTAACAAACATTTTAAATTAGTATCACTTGTCAAAAACTATGTAGTCGTCTTCTAAAATCGTCAAGTGTTATGTATAAGTATCCAAGGTGTATAATACAACAATGCGTTACAAACATAGAGAGTAATAAAGTGATATTAGACGCATCTAACAGTATATAGGTGTCTATCGCAACCGTTGTTTATTTTTGGTGTTTTAACTTCATAAACACTTATATTTGTTAATGCAGCATCAACATACTAAAACAATATCCCGGAAAGAGAAAAATAATGCATTTGAATATCAACCCTACTTTCGTTTTTACGTATTTTGTGGATATTTCAAAATCTGGGACACACCGCGAAAAGATATGACAATTCTGAAATTATGAATACATTTACCATCGTGTCTCTGTCAACCACATCTTTGGCCATACTGTTTCAAAGATATATGTTATAAATTATGTGCCAGTAAAGTGACTTTATGAGAAAGACTCAAATCGTATCGCCTTCGTAAATACGCGACAGTTCCGCTCGGCTAGTTAAGCTTACAGGACTGGGTTAGTCACGTAAAATATCGAATATAATATATATTTTTTATAAACAACTGGTAGCAAGATAAGTTGCAGATAATTGGTCAGTCACCACATTTTAACTTATTCTTTTGACCTGTTAATTCTTTTCAGCTAAATTCAACTGTGCAAAATGCGTCTAATATCACGTTAAGTTATAAAGCAATCTATACTATCGCGTTGTATGGTAAACCCATACAAAATTAACAGAAGGGCTCTTTGCAAAAGGAAAGGTCAGCTGCATATTACAATTAAGGAAATATAACCAAGAATAATTTTTGTTTCTAAAATGTACAAAATGAAAAGTTTTTGAAAAAAGAAAATGTAATCTAAAAATAAACAGTTCTGATGTTATCGAGCATGATCGATATTGTTCAGGATATGTTCGCATTAGATTTAGTATAAAGTGTTATAGTGAAACATCGTTTAGATATTGTTTGACAAAAAAAGGAATATACATAAATGATCGTTGTAGCAACAAGACAGTGCGTGTACATTTTCAGACAATATCGTTCTAGATACTACCAGAACTACCACAAGCCCTGGCTAAATCTCGAGGAACGCGAGTGTTTCCGAGACCAATGCCGGACTAACGAGGACTGCTGCAGACGATACTCCAAGTGCGACAAAGACGCCCACGTGTGTTACGGCTGCTGGTACGGACACCCGTGTAGCCAGTCGCGTGACTGCTGTGAACAATACCCTTACTGCAACAAAAACCTCGGCATGTGTCAGTCATAGAAAACCATAAATACACAATTCAGTAGTAAGAACACAATAAGTGCCATATTATGTGACATCAATAAGAACAACATTTCGAACCAAAGAATGATACACTAATTATATTCACAATCGTTGAAGACAATTAATGAACATTGCAAGTTTTGTTTGCGTGTATACAGCTAACATAATAATTCAAAGTAAAAAACAATCCCCTTTTTAATTTAAAGATTCAAGCAAAAACGTTAATATTTGTAAGAAAAATAATAGGCTTAAAATTTGCCACACCATCAACAATACATTAAGCTTCGGCCTTCATAAATCCAAGATTCATGGCAATTTCTAACCATTCAAAAACTAACTTTTTTAAGTTTAATACACAAGCGAGTGGTTTATCCCAGTCAGAATAAGCAACGACCGCCGTGGCCATATACTTGCATACAAAAGAGCATTGATTTAATCCGACGCAATCTTGCATTATTTTGTTGTCAAGAAAATTACATGCGCTCCAAAGTATATGGCAAAAATATGTAGTTGTGAAACAATTTATAGATATATTTTCATGCATCTGTACATTATATAAACCAATGTTGCACTGATTCATCCGTTCAATACATATTTATTGCAGTATATTTATGGATTCATATCTTTCAGAAACACATACAAAATAATAATCATAATAAAAAGGAAACATATATATTTGTGTTTTTTTGCAATGGAAAGGATATTTCACCAGCGTAGAAATTACCAAATCTGTGCAAGTAGCATGGCGAAGATTACTACGCCAACGCGGTGTAACCGTCTTAGCCCATGTACCTTTACATTCATTTCCAAAAGTGAAATCACATATGACGCATATTCGTTCGAAGCGAAGTTGTTGTGACGTTCCTTTTGAATAAAAACTAAATAATTAAACAAATAAGAGGAGAAGTAAATTATTTCTGAATAATAAACGTGCACGTAGCAATATGAGCACAATATAAAGCAATTATGAAGTATTACCAGGATATACAAGTTTGTTACTATACGCGTGTCGTTATTAAAGCAAATATACACAGTAGATGTATAAATAATGTTGATACCGTAAATATGAACAACAATAACGTTATTGTCAAGTGAGTGCAGACAACAACGTTTGTAGCGTTTAGTGTCGTAAGATACTTGTTAACCTTGTATATGTCAACTTCGTTATTTCAGGATACACGGTGATGGAAGGTTAAGCATCATATTCGTTATTTAAAAACACAAAATACATATTCTGCGTTACGGTACATGTCACATGTCTTTGCAAATTTCCACTCAGCACTGACAGGAGATCAACTATTCGTTATTTTCTATATTTCAAATGCTTAAAAGACCATAATTAGTCTAAGTTTAATTTCTCCAAAAATTCTAATTAAGATGCAAAAATAATAAAAACGAAATAAAGGTGTCCGATAATTTTTATTACACATTTCCATTTTCTGACGTAATAGTTGTGGATGCAATAAGCATAACGACACGAAGGCACCGTAATACGTTTCGCAAATACAAGACTAATCGCCGATACGAGCGCCTGTGATAAAAATAACCATGTATACATGAAGCAATAATCGTTGTTGTACTTAATCATGCAGAAAACTGACCATCAGGCAACGTCTTTATGGGGTATACATAACCTAATTATCTTTTGTTGAGATGTAAGATAGAAGGCAGGATTACATAAACCATGCGTGTACGCCATGTGACGTATCCAGCACTCAACAATATTAATGCCACCACACGGAACCATCCCAGATTTTGCTTAACAAGAATAGACAAAGGACAGAACCATCAACGTAACATCAGAGACAAATATGTATGCAATACCACTAATTGTGTGGCTGTTTATTGATATTATTGAAATGATGTGCGTGGGCGAAATATCATTGGCAAAAGAATGTGTTTATTTCATAGTTATTAGTTACATCAGTGCATGTCCCCATTGTTATCCAAATTTACTCAATAATACATTGCATAGGTAAATATATAATAGCTTCTTAAAAATTGTTTGACTAGTATCTGCGCGATGCATATAATAAACTGAAAGCGGTATCTTTAATTCATTCGTATTCATTCGATGGCTTATATACAAGCATTTGTTTCATACATAAATCTATGATATAAAATATCTTACCAATTGTATTAGTTTGTTGTATTTGTTCTTGTTGATAAGTTGTTTGACCTCAGGATAACACATATTTGCTTAGTATGTGTTTGTTTCAATATACACGTCGAGTAAATGTCCGAGAGTTGTTTCATTTAACACGTGTTTGCATGTACATAAACATTTCTTCACCACAGGTCTTACATAATGAATATATCTGATCAAGTTCAAGTAAATTAGGTTAGTGTTTTTTTTTAATTGAATTTATCTCACTATTCAAAGACATGCAATTCTCGCAAAACCTGCGGTGAAAAGTCAGTTAAATTTAAGGACACAAAGACACTGGCCTAATATCATATTTATTTATCCATGTCGATCCCCGCGGTTTCGTTATAAGTAGTCTACACATATTTTTTTTCTAAAATATACTTAAAAGTCGTTTTACAAACTTGCTAACTGACCTACCATATATAAATAGACTCTATCTCAACTTATTTATCTCTACTCACCTAGGTTTTGGATGGGTCTTTGGAGTGACACTATCGTTAGTCGATACGCTGCATTAGACAAACATGTTCGAGCTTACATGACGGAACCGTGGTCAAAAAGCATAAGACACAATCGGCAAATTATAATAACACCATGCTTCTTGGTCATTCGCATAGTTGGTGAAAGCGGGAAATAATGTTTAGCTAGTCTTTCGTTGATCCGTTAGCAGGGACGTATTCATCATAAAAATTACCATTTACAGTTTACGCCAATATCCATCAAATAATGTTTGAACTTGCAACCACAATAATTAGATGCATGTCTCGATTTACGATGTAGATCTATATTATTCTGTTCTTAAGATACAATGGCAGTGATTTTCAACCCAAAAGATACTTAAACAATACCGTTACTAGAGTACATTCTAAGATAGTATATACAGTTGAAGTGCAATATCACCTGTTTCATGCGAGTTATTTATTCCAAACACATTTTTTGATATTGAATCATGTTAAACTATATCTTAACCAAACAAGTACTTTAACTTGTAATCCGATCGCGATTTGAAAGGGATACGTCATTGCATTAAATGATGCAATAAACTTTGTAGGGATAAGGTCATGAGACACGTTTGTGCAGTTTGGTAATTTTATTTTCATTCAGTCAAAGCTATAAATTGAACCTCTATATCGGCTCGGGAGCTTACACTTTTGATTCGTATGCTGTAAATCTATTTCAATTTTAATGTTTACGTTCACATATGTATCTGCAATGATTACTTTCAAATATTGACTTAACTGTACAAGAAGTCAAAATAATGTACATGATGGTGCCCTATCAACCGACCATAAAAAGCATTAGTTTACACCAAGAGTCTCCTTGTATAATTAGGTTAGAATAAATGATAGCGACAGCGTAAGTCACTTTCCTTTAATGTGTTTTACTTGACAGTTTCCAGATATGTCCTATTTACCCAATTCTCATAATAGTATCCTTATTGAATCCCCTTTTTGGTCAGACCGATAACATATGATTATACAGGTTATTATATGTATCAGGTGCAAATTAACAAGTTAAATTATACAAGAAACTGAGTAAGTCAAAATATAATTAGATGTCATGTTAGACTCCCCAGATATATCAGTAAGAGAGAAACTGTGCCCGTTTGTCAAGTCGATTCTTAATCTGCTTACAAATACTGAAATCACTAAGCAGAAAGCTCGATAAAAAGCAAATACAATATGGCAAACAATGAGACTCCAAAATTTTAATTTGTATTCTCACCCACTTCTTTAATAATATGACACCAACTATAAACAAAGACTGATTAAAACCGGGATCATCGTATTGAAACGGTTTATACAAACAAGTTTTGGTACAAAAGGCGATTTAAGGGATGCAGAACCTCGCAATATGTATACAATTAATAAACAAAAAATAAGTACCCATCTTAAACTCCTTCAAATATGCCTATGCAGACAGAAAATTAATGTAAAAACATGACGCGTAAATCGAATACTCTACACGTAATGTAAGAGTACTAGTATTTAGTAATACGTGTCGAAAATATATCAAAACAAGCCAGGTGTGCAAATGATCGTTTATCCGCATAACACAAACTATTTCTTCTGTTTACCGCATGCGACGACCTAAATATGTGTCGCGTTCTGAGCACTTGTACATGTATTTTTGTATTCTCCTGTGGCGCTCATATTTAATTGGCATTTATACTCTAAATGGTATGGCATTTTAAAAAAGTAGTTTTTTTGTGTAATGTTTATTCGCTTTAATTACCTTATACATGCAAATAAAGTCCCTCTTAAACTCTTACAAGGATGGTCGAATAGTCCTTAGAACCATTTTTTTCTTCATTACCGATTATTCTCCAACTTGTTAGTTATAATTGAAAATTCACGTATACTGAAATCGTAAAAAAAAGCAAATGTCTTAATATGTCAGTTGTTATGGATACGGTAAAAGTGGTATTGATGCAAGAATTTGTCTCATAATGTGAACATAGAGAACGTGCGATGGCAATCCGCATGCATATTTCTGGTATTCCACATGGTAAAGTATGTTTTACGTCCGCAAATCTAATGAATTTCTTATACGAGTTCAGTGAAAACAGAACATTCCATCCGATAATGCTTGAGCATGAGTTACGATGGAATTTCAAATACGTGTCATGCTATATCGGGAAAAGTCGCAATCAGAATACATAAAGTTAAATCCCTACGTGTAATATATTCGATAATATTTAATATTATTTCTATATGAAATTTGTTTTTGTACGGGTCAACATATTGCCTGTGTTTATATTAACCTACTTATTAAATTGCATTTATATTCACCTTTAAATCTTCTTAATTGAATTACGATGGTATGATATTAATGTGTTGTACACGTGACATTTATACATGCCAGGCTATGTATGAGGTATGGTATGTCCATACATCGGTTTTAACACCAATTCTCATTTACCGTTCCGATGCATTGGTCCCAGTTTTAATAGTTCTTATGTGTAATGTCGTTTTTTTTCCTCGAGTTTACAAGCAACTGGTCAGTTGCCCTCAACAATAATAAGAATTTATTTCTTAGAAATGTTTGTGGTGTTTCAATATTCCTATATAATGCGTATTCACCTAAATGCAGTTTTATTCTCATGTGTGCTTCTTTCTAACATTGCCTTACCAAACTCATATTCGTGTAGACGACTCTTTTAAGCCATACATATACTTTGTCAGATAAAATGCACGAACAATCTATATCAGATTACATACAGATATAATAATTTCTAAACTTACAGGTAACTGCGCCGTTTATACATATGACTGAATATATTATCTTCAACGTATAAATAAAAAATACGAATTACATTTAACTTCTATTTCTTGGCTAATCCGACCGGTCATTATGTGTGGACCAGCAGTTGTTTACAAAATGTTCTCTGTTTATTAAGATGTTGTCGTGCAATTGTGTAACATTTTAACATAAGTTTTTCAATTAAGTTGTTAACCTGGGATGAAACTGTACTAATCGATAACGCAATTCCACGTTCTTATCCAACACCTTTGGATAAAATAAGCATACCGACAAGCCTCCCTCTACAGGTTTATCAAATTCTAGAAAACAAAAACGCCAATTCGAGCGCTAGTGATAATAATACCCGTGTACATGAAGCAATAACCTTTGTTGTACTTAATCATGCAGACAGCTGACCATCAATCTACGTCGTTATGGGGTAAACATGACCTAGTTATCCTTTGTTTGGTTGTAAGATAGAAGGCAGAATGAATGACATTAACCACGTCTCTAATGTGACGTATATATATCACTCAACAATATTAATGCCACCGCACGAAACCATCCCAGTACCATCCCACCACGCTATTCTATACAAATCATTGTTTGGCATTCATTAATATTATACACATGGAAGGTGTTGGCGCACTATAATCGGTCAAAGTATGCATATATTTCAAAGTTATTCATAACATTAGTTTATATCCCAAGACTTATCCAACTAAATACAACATTAAATAGGTATAATCATAGCTTCGATATAGTGTTTCATGGGTATTACTGTGATGAATAGGATAAACTTAAAGATTTATTCAAAATGCAGTCGTATTTATTCGATTGCTAATATTAAATCATCCTTTCGTTTACAACTCTATGCTATAAGAAATCTTACCAAATGTATCAGTTTTGTTTGTTAGTGTGTTGAACTCCGTATAACACCAATTTCCATATTGTTTTTGCTTTTGTTAATATCCACTTTGCGTAGGCGGATATCCGTAAGTTGTTTGGTTTAACTCATTTTTCATGTACATGCATATTTCTTCACAACTGGTCTTTAATAATGAATACGTCTGATAACGTTCGAGTAAATAGGTTAGTGGCTTTGTTAAGTTGAATTTATCTCATGATTCTAAGAAATTCCATCATCGCAAGCCCTGCGGTGACGAGTCAGATAAATGCAGGTGCACAAAGACACTGGCCTTATATCCTATTTATATCACATTTTTATTAAAGTGGTGGTGTGATTATAAGTCTATAAATCAGTATTTTAAAAGGTTATTGAACGTCATTTTACTTGAAAGAGACTCTATCTGAAATTATTGCTTGTATATGTAATCGCCAAATTTATATGTGTTCCTTAAAGTAACACTAACCTTAGTCGATAGACTGTATAAGGCATACATCTTCGAGCTAACATGACGCGAACCGTAGTAAAAAGTATAAGACACTGTCTTTCTTATTTTGGCGATCAATCGTTCACGTTAAATCACTAAAACGTTATAATGTGGCGTAAAGTTGAAAGTGACAAATTGACATAAGCCAGACTTAACCGCACACCGTTGACTTTTACAATGATGTCAATATATCATGATTATGTCAAATGCAAATGACGCAAAGCAGGCGACAGGCAGATTCCAGTAAGATTTTGAAATATAAAATAACACGTGTCAATTGTTTATGTGTATGTATATCCGATATTCCCCGCAATTCAGTAACCAAATACTGCACTACTATAAATGAATCAGTCCTGTTTCTTGCAAATGTTTTGATTATACATACCATTTGATCATAACACAAAATGTAATGGTCCTTGGCAAATTTAGAAGCGTTGCTTTAGTTATTTTATTCCGGATATTTTGGGAACTTTACCGAATTAGTATTATTTACAATAGCAAAATCTAATATTAGGTTTTTACTTCGAGAGAAATGTTAATATTGCATAAACATTTAAACGCTTGTTAAATGCTGGATTTTTTTCAATCATCGTTACAATAATTTAAAAATGGTTATTTTTAATTGTCAGTTTATTACATACTGATTGTTTTAAATGATACCGTTTTGATGTTTTAAAAAGATACTGACTGATATTGATTGCGTACATGAAAAGTACTTAAATACATATACACACTGATCTTTTGTTTAAATTTGTTTAGAATAAATTTAACAAATAAGTTTGGCATGCCATACACACACATATTTAGAAAACATCTTTAAACATAGCGTTTACAAAATCCCAACTTTTTTACAGTATTGACATTATACTGGTAAACAAGAACAATCATCATTCAATTTGATTGCAATTGCAATTTAACAAACGGTCCTCATTTGCTTGTTTAGCTTTACAATACATTTGAATTGTTCAGTATGCTATACAAGTTATGTATATTGTGTGACTAATTATGGGCTACGTGCGAAAATCTGCTCGCCTTTTAATTTGTTTGAACCACAATTGCTGCGCATATACCGTTCCAAGGTGACTCACGTTTTAATTATGTTATTGTTAATGCTGTGTTGTATTTTTGTCGGCTTATGGTCACTTGCCTTTAACAGAAACTAATATTTCTTTATTTGAATGGAATGATCATGCACAAGGTTATTTTATTGCATAAGTATAGTTATACAAACTAATAACCTTTGCCGGCATTATCCGAGGTATAAACACATGCAGTATAACACCAATTTTAAAAGTGCTTTAACAAACATACAGGATTAGATCAGATCCATCAATTTAAGTCTCTCCGTATGGATTTATTAACATCTGGATCAATTATACGTCTTTGTCTTGGGATTCCAAAAACTTATAAAATTAATCATCATATCAGTTATACGTCCCTTAGGCGTATGGATTTACTTTTATTGCTGGTGATAAATGGATTTTAATACATCGACTATAAGAGTGAAAGTTAATGAATTTTTTTCAAAAGATTGTAAACTATATTATTTTTCCATGTTGTGAATTGTCGTGTCAATATCTTGGTGAAAGATACACATACACAATTACGGTGCATTTGATGTTTGTTTTAAAAAACAAATTCATTTCCTTATCAATCTAAATAATTTCTTCCAAACGAGGTGTTTAGCTTAAAATTAATATAGTCTGTTTTAAGGGAAGATTCAACAACTCAATCAGTTAAATACTTCAGTAAAATCTAAGGAATCCATTTGTACAATTGGTATTGCTTTGAATGGCGTCAATGTTTTGAGAACAACAATGAGTATATTATGAGAGCGCCCTAGTGTTATAGTACGAATGACACGTACATGGGTACCTGTATGTGCCTTGCGACTCCTTGGTATAAAAGGCAATACAAATACATTATACTATGTTGTGTCCGATACCCTTACGTTGGCATTTAACGTATTTGCATTTCAAATTATTGATTGATTGTTGCGTGAAACACGAATAAAGTGTGTATTCATTACGTAAAGTTGTAAAACGGTACCCACGTTTCCCACAAATGAATATTCCATAAACAGGTTCGAAATTACAGATTTGCATAAACCTATTAAACATATCTTATTTCTTAAACAACTATACATGTTTAAATATGTCAAAATGATGGAAAGTTCATAATAAACATATAGTTTAACAAGCAATATGTTAACATATTACCTACGCATATCACCTGAACCGTGGAGATTAATAAAGTTTTTCCATGATGAGTAACACAGTGGATATTTTGACTTGGGAACACGTTGACCTTATTTTACACATCCTATTTTTTTATGTATCTTAACATATTTATTAACAAAACTATACTTTTCGGAATAGTAATACAATAATGAAAGTAAGATATAATTAAAACCATTGTTTTTACAACTTTAACTGCCTCGGGAATCTCTCGATGTAAAATTATATGTAAACGTCTTCATGCACACCAAGGCGGCTTGTCATCTTACTGCTCGCGTATTACAACGCTATCGTGTTTTGCTTATGTCCGAATTTTCTTAGTTTTACCCACATGATTGAAAAACGTTCGTAGTGACATAAATTTAAGGAAATACACGACACAATTTCAGTGTGAGATAAAGGCCCAATTGTTGTCTGCTTTGCATAAATTGATCACAATCACATGTGTTTTGTGTGTTAATTACGCCAAGTATTTAGTCAAGTGGTTGGTCTTTTGTAGAAATAAATTGTAAAAACGACAGACTTGAGCGACTCGATCGTTATAATTCGAAAACAACTGTTGTTTATCCGTCTGACCATGGTAACCGCCTTGGGGTGGTAAATGTAAAGTACACCAAACAGGGACCAATACATTGTTACGGAATGCACACATATGATCAGACAGTTTTTCCTGGTTTGGTGTATCTGAGTTATGTAATTATGGTAACATAGCAAACTCAATCGAATCAGTCAGGCACACTGATTATTATATATGGATATATACATTAAAATCCTCGGGCAGATATATTTTTCTGTAAAAAAAACGTTTAAAACAAAATAATACCAACACTTAAAAATATTCAAAGACAATACTAGCAACGTTCTGATCATTTACAACCTATGAGCTTGCGCCGACAACAGCGTTTGTTAGTATAACGATTTATACATGTATTCAAATAGCTTTATCGATCTATTAAAGAATACGCCTTGAACAAATCTGCTATTTATTCGACACTGGAAAACAAGACAATATGCATTTATTCAACCAATAATGCTCGCACAACATGCCGTTCTTTACGATCAACAAAACATCAAAGTCAATCAGCTGTTACACATTTAGCGAAATCTGGTAAGCAGTCAAAACGAAACACAAATGCGTCTGGGGCTTCTATATAAAGAAGTGAAAATCCAGTTGCTCCAGCAGTTTTGAGTTCCTACACGTTTGAGGTCCTATATATTTTTTGCATGTATATGCCCTATAAAGGAAAACAGACAAAGGACCTTAATTTTGCTATAGTGTCTACAAATGTTATCACATATAGTCAATATCTTTTTAAAAAGTGATGGCCTAATTTTCAGAAACGGTCTCAACTGTTTGGATAGGCATAGAGTTGAAAGATGGAAGATTGATCTCGTCCATTGACGACAGATTGGTCACGTATTATAATTGGAGAAAGGGTCAGCCGAGTGATCCAACAAACCAACATTGCTTTGCTCAGTATAAAAACTGGCAATGGGGAGATACTCCCTGTACCTGGCCACTACATGCTGTCTGTGAACTAGACATGTAGTTTAAATTGTGGACACGATTTCAACTACAGTAAGCGTAGCCATCGTGAAAGCTAATACGTGCATACTTCATCAAGACTTGATAAGTGCCGACTGCATTTGACAGTTTGTTACTCGAAGCAGTCGTTGTTATGGACACCAAAGCGTAAATAGGATCGATTATCATTTTCCTATGACTTAGCGTGATTTGATTGGAGTTAACAACTGTTATTAATTACCAGTGAAATAACAACCCATATTTGATGAGCTCATGTTTTAATCCTGGTCATGTCTATTGGCCATGTCTACTGGTGATATGTAAATCTCACAACGAATGTTTAGACACCAAATTTCAGCTCTGTCCATTTTTAGGGAAATCAGAATAACTATTTGTAAGTGCAAGTTTGATATGCTTTATACAAATGCTGTGGTCAAATGAACTTAGAACGTTCATTATTTTCAATAGAAAAATTGTCGAGTGGTATGCGCTGAGGAAATTGCTGATGGTATGCGTTGCTCTTTTTGACTTGACTTTTCAACCAATGTCGTGATGTGTTTTTTATCTTTTATATTATATAAATATTGCGTAAATATTGCGTTAATATTTCGTATATAATTTGTATGTGTGTATTTATAAATTTACTTGACGTTAACAACAATGGCATTACTATAATCAATTGCGCCGTAACCATTTTGCACGACCGGAATAATTTTCGAAAAATTGAGTTGTTATCGAAATAGTATCGAACACATTTGCATTAATTTCTATTGCTTTGGTGTTCAAATGAGGGTTTTCGTATTGATTTAGAGCTTTTTGTTAAAACATGTTCATAAACATTCNGATTATTTAGAGGATAATACACGGCTGAGCCGGGCCGGGCAGTGATAATCGGCCCGCAGGGAGCATAACGGCCCGAGGGCTTTAGCCCGAGGGCTGTTTGCGACCTGGGGCCGATTATCACTGCCCGGCCCGGCTCAACCGTGTATTAACGTCTATAATATATATCTTACTTTTATACTAAATTATAGATGGGCACAGGTTTTGAGATTCTACTGTATTGTGTAACTATATTTTGTTCCTTCACTTAAAATTATTACCGAACCAGCTTTCCGTACTTTTATTTTCTTTCAACTGATAACGACATTTATGACGTATCTCGAGTGACGTAATTTATGTGACGAAACACACCGCTTTAAGCTAGACACTCTGGATTTTAGTTACAACAATTCGAAGGTTGTGGTTTATTTAATAGTAAAATATTCATTTAAAAATCATCTAACGAATGCAAAACGTATTTCGGATTGTGTGTTTGTAATTTATAATGGGAAACTTCAAGAGGACTAAAATAAATCACTCCGAGCAGGCATTCGATTTCGTAAAACGTTTCAAAAAGTGTAGTTCGAAATAAATTTAGATAAAGGGATGCAAAAACAGAAAATGGAAGTGCATATCGTTGTAATTTTATTATTATATTTATAAGCATTGGATTAACGATGTCATTGAGGTAAGAGTGTCGTTTACTAAATGTTGATGTTGGATGACTCCTGTAAACTTAAAGCTCAAATAGTTTCATCAATCTAATCAACAGCACAGTTAAACTTTCAGTTGCAATCGATATTTTTTTATTATTTCAATTGTGTGCTACGTTTAATTATCATTTTTAATTATTTCTTTGATTTTTGGCTTAATTTTATAAATCACCATTGGAAAAGACTGAATGTGGACGCCATTTTGTTCAGTTGATGTCGCGCGATCCGATTCTGAGGGCCGATTATAAATAATCGGCCCTCGCGTGAGGGCCAATAATTTATAATGCCCCCGCAATAGTTATTATGGCATGAAAAACTGTACAAATTTGTTACTATATATTGTAAGGTATGTATTATAATAGTATACATATAAACTTTGCGGTGAACTGAATGCCAAACGTTCACTGTCAATTTTACTATTTTAATATTATATAGATATAATGAACACCAAAGGCGCCAGTCTATAACACACAATTTAAATATGCTGAAATACATAAATACAAAGAAATAAAACGACACGTACATAAAAAAACAAGACTGAATTCCGAACAAACTGCAATTTTAACAATCTAATCGATATAATAAACATGCCAGAAGCCAGTCTTAAGTACATAGTTTAAACCAGCGGAACGTCGTTTCCTGTGGATGCAAAGTTTTAACAAGACAATGGTCCGATTCTGCCTTCGCACTGTTGAATGATGAACTCATACACCCCTAAACAAGACGTATAGTCGAAAACGCTAGGGTATAAGATACTTAATTTGTACACTGTTTTATTAATTGTTTTCTCACATATATACTTATTTACATTTCTATATACCTGTAACGTGTTGATAGCGGCAGCAATATATAATGTAGCAATTACATTAACATATACCTTGATATTGTGTTAGCAAGTAAGTCGAATGCGACAACACAGATTATACCCATTTACACCATATTAACAAACACAAACCTACATCCAGTAAAACAAAATCCAATACATGATTTAATGTAATAGCATCAACACCATTCGTAAGGGAAACACAATAACGCTTTCAAAAACGTGAGTAAAAAACTAAATCAAAACTAACTTCAGCAGTAAATTCAAAGCAAATATGCAAACCATATTCATGGGTACGCAATAACTGCACAAAGTTTGCATAATTAGAGCCGCGTCATTGTGAGGCCACGGTACAGTTTTGATTGAGCATCTCAAAGACTACTAACTGTGTCCATCATAACACATACGAACATAATGTAACACTCAGGATTCAACATGAGGATCTGACTTTACGAGAGCCCACGTGTTTACACATGTTTTTATCTTTAACTATTAACAAATATGTGTTAAATCAGCATTACATCGACGTTTCGTCTGTGTCATAATAGGTATATATGAACATTTTTATATGGATAGTGGGCAACACAATTCAAGTGTTAATCTGTATGCTAAAATAGGCTTAGATTTGAAATTAGTCTTTCACACAATAAATATCAGTTACCAAACAGACGATAAAGATAGAGTTTCGTATTAGCATCACACATACACATGTGTAAATAATGGCACATTCTGGTTGGGATTCAAAATGGGGATCTGACTTTACGAGAGCTCATGTGTTTACAAGTGTTTCTATCGTGAAAAGTTAACAATGTTTAAAATAAGCATTACATCGATGTTTCGTCTGTATGTTCATACAAAGAAAAAAAGATATGGATAGTTTGCAATGACATGCAAGTGTCAAACATGTTACTTACATTAGTTTATATTTGTAAATATTCTTCAACACAATAATAATCAAAATTAAGAAACAGACGATCACTCGTTATACATAAGTGAGAGTTACAGTTGCAAGTGAAATGATTATTATTCAATGTTATTGTTTTACATCAACATACTATGCCATACATTAAATGAATCATTAACTTGACCCCCTTCCATAATTATCCTCTCGCTAACCTCGAGAACAATCGCATCCCTACGTGTGCTTGCTGCCTGCATAATAGCATCTGTTTTTTTATTCCTACCGAGACAGCTTTTGTTCATTTTTATCAGCGTCAGCATCTCCAACTCTATTTTCCTGCTGTTGTACCATCTTAGTGGTTCAGGGTGAGCTATTAGGGCTGTTCGTATCTTCGGTAGCCTAAGTATGATACAATGACCTTCTTTCACCATTTCATTAATAGTAGCTATCCATGTACGCTGCTGTTTATGCTCCATAGCACTGGCTGCCATCAGATTTCGCTCCGGAATCATGTAATAGGGCAGCTCTCTCTTATCTATGGCAACTCTTAGCGCATTCAATCCTTCATGCAGCCAGTGAAACAGACTTCTCTCGTGAAACAATGGCTGTGGGTTATTTTCTGCTATCCACAATACAATGTTTTTCACCATGAACGATGTAACCTCTTTCTTTTGTGGTTTCAAAACATCTTTCTTAAACATTTTTAACAAGACATATAGTTTTACCTGAGTGTCGGTAAGATTGTTTACCAGTACATTTTCTCCTGTATTGAAACAAACTCTCCATTCAACATTTTCATATTCACTGCCTTTGCATCCAACAGGAGTAACAAATGCCCCAAGTGATACAACCTCCTGAACAACGTTAGGCGTTGGCCAGTTGCGAGGTCTTGCCGCCCATCGAGTTAGGAAGCTGGGACATTGAAAATGTAGTGCATGTACTATATCTTGGTGCAATACATCAAATGTATTAGGCGTTGACGGTCCGGCACGCTCGTGTTGTACCGTGCCTTCCGCGTGTTTAACTTTCAACCACTCATTTACATATAAGTCACTGCTCACAAATGTGCGACCATATCCATCATTACATAAGGCATTGTAAATTTTAAGGTGTATTATTGTACCGTATCTCTCTACAAACAGTATACAATGTCCGGGGTATCTCATACGACTGCATGCTCTCAGTATGTTGGTCTCCTCAGGAATGGTACTTGAATCAACATCATCTTCTAAACATATCACATCGTGCCTTACACGCATGCTGTCCGTATCGCTCTCCAGGAAGTAGGTCAGTCCTTCAGCCTTGCTACCAGTGGTGATCCACGTTGCCCTATCACGAGCATTTCCATTGAACAGCCTGTCGTGTGCCGTGTAGGCAAGTCTCCTTGCCTGTCGGATGTCATTCCCATAGCCCAGCAAATCCATCACAATACAGATCTCTGCAGATTCATGTTCATATTGAAACTGAAATGTGTTTGAATTAAATTTAAACAAAGTGATTTATAGACAATAATATGTCACTGTCACATTCTTGTGAAGCACATTAGGTGAGGCTTACACTAAAATAACGGCGACGTTTGCCAAGTAATATTTGTTACTTTTTTCGAGCCTTATATATTGCAAAACGATACGAGAGTAACCTGTTTGTCTGTTTATTATACAGCTATGTCAACACTGAAAATAATAATAATGACATAAAATCGCATACGACAATTCATTTTTAGGTTGAATGAATATGTTGTATGATTTTTCCTATGTTTAAGATCTAAACGCTTACTGACACTATATATAAATATACATAACAGACACCATTGTATCAGACAGACATCAGCGCAAGAGTATATTAATAACATTGCAATTAATTCATATGTATTGCCTTAGAGGTTATTAAATGTTCAACACACGGATTCGACTATTTTTGCTTTTTGTGAAGCATTACACAAACAACTAATTAAATATATATTCAATTATCAGGGCTTTTTTTCCTGACTTTGTGAAGCGGCCCTGGCCCCCTTACTTTGTGAAAAAATGAGTCGCAAACTTTTCAAAATTGTGAAAAAATGAGTTGCGATCTTTTCAAAATTGTGACAAATTGAGTCGCGAACTTTTCAAAATTGTGAAAAATTGAGTCGCGAACTTCTTAAAATTGTGAAAAACCGAGTCGTGAAATTATTAAAATTGTGAAAAACGGCACATTTTGTAAAAATTCACGGCCATGTTAGGTTTGTGAATTGTCCTTTTCAAAATTGTGAAATGTCCTCCCACGGCCACTCATAAAGAAGGAAAAAAAGCCCTGATTATATTTTGTTTGTATATATCAATCCAATTAATAATCGTTAATGGAAAAACTAAACAAGACGGCCCATCTTACCAGAGCTTGACCGCTGGACACAAAGTCCTGTCTAGGGACCCCTCCTGTTACATCACGTCTGATGTCTCCATCAGCCATTTATACAGCGCTGCAGTTAGATTCGAAACACCATAGAACATATTAATTTATATCATAATAGCATGTTAATAATGATATGCACACTAATGTGCGCGAAACAAATACAGTTATTTTACATGAAATAAATACTGTGTTAAATAGTACACAAACGATGAAAGATTTATCTTATTAATATATAAACATATCTGTATTGGCATGTTTGAACCCCCAAACATACTTGTAATAACAGGGAATAAACTAAGCCAGCTACCGTAATTATTCCACAATAATGATATGTACAAATAGTTCATTGAAAAGTGTGAATGTGTTTTAATTTTCTCGTTTGCTTACTGCGTTATATCTGCAAAAGTGCACTTTAATAAATCAATTTTAAACATGTACTCTTGGGGATAGTTCGTGATTATATTTGTGACAATCTAAAGCGACCAATACATTGTTTGTTGTCATTGAATGCATAAGTGTTTTATGCATTTGTTTACCAGCCCATTTTTTATGTGTTTGACCTATGTACACGAATTAAATTATTGTATAATAATTATATGTGACATACAATGATATGCAATAATATACCGCCTTCGTGGCCTAGTGATAGTCGGATAATGAGATTATGTCTCGCCCGTGACTTTTTCTGATATGGCATGTGGCTTACCTTACAGGTGTTTTTGGAAAAAAGTCAAGAATTGTGTTCATAAGTTGAAATGTCATTGAAGTCAAATACACACTAGGTGAAAATGTACCAGAAGGAGAGACACTTCTTTGCAAGTGGTTCTAGTTTTTATTGAAAACAAAACAGTGTGAAACAAAAACATCAGATTTTGAAGACTAGGAATACGTTATATCAAACACACTTTTTAATATATAAATGTAGCTAATAACAGTACAGTTTTAATTTTGTGTAATATGTTTTTTTTTTCTACAATGTCAGCATTAACGTTCTACATAACCAATGTAACAAAAAAACGTGCAAAGTGATTAATCACGCGAAAAATAAGCAAACCGTATATTGCTTTTAAAAAATTGATTTGCGCTTATACGTTATAACAACAGTAAAAACGGAAGCATTTTAAGGCAAGCATGTAGACAAAGACAATACCAATTTTCAATTAACAAACGAGTCTCAATAATGTCTTTTTTTGTTATTGTGTGTGTGAACAATTATATTGTCACCATATGGTATAACATACACGCAAGGGATATACATAGTAGTTCATGTACATGTACTTGAAAGGTGCTTATAAATATAGTTGTAATCATACATTTTCGTAAACATATACGGTTTTTTAAGGACCTTTTCAAGAAAAACAAACTTATTTACAAGATATATTATAACACATATACAACAATACATCATCTCAAAATCGACCGGTTTTCAACCTCTCAAGTGTCCTTAAACTACCTTTAACACCGACTTCATTCAAATCGTTTATGTTAGTTTTAAACACACACAAAATGCTCGCGAGATATTCCGTTATATTTCAACAGTATTTTAATACTGTGTATATTTACTATTAAAAATGACTTTTTGCTACCTACTTATGTGAATGTTTACACGATAATTTATTAAAGGTATTTCAAGAACATCCTTTCGCCAATCAGGGGATATAATTATAATTCTGGAATGATTTAATGTTCACATCAGCATAAATTATAAAAACCCGACAGATAACAACACACGTTGAGAGCAAACTTACACAGGGTAAAGACCCAAACACAAAAATAAATAATACATAAATATTTTAGTTATCTTAAATAATGTTATAAAGCAGAACATATTGGTTTGTTTGATTAAGTGTCAATTTTAAATGTATATAGACTATCAATATAACGATAGTGAACAAATCCGTGTTATGTTACATTGCCAATTTAGTTTCGATTTAAATTTATGATTTCTTTTGAAGCGAACGCAATAAAACAATAGTAAAATAATCCGTGGTATGTAACATTGCCAATTTAGTTTATATCTAAATGTAAGATTAGTTAATATTAATATAAAAGCTTACCTCTAGTTTCGTTTCTCAGACATTTTCAAACTAAAGATAGCGACCTAAACTGAAGCATTGATTCAATAATATAAAAAATCAAATCACGATGTAATGAACTGTGACTGAATAATCTTATATCTTAATGGCTGTTTTTGATTTATATTGTTCGATAGTGTCGATCAAATTGAAAGACTTGTACAGAAAGGGTGTCTTATTACAACGACCTAAAGACAGTTCGTTTTGGCATAAAACAAAATTAATCTTTTGTGGTAGATTATCGAATTGTGTCAGTCGATAATATATTGTGTGCGCGAAGTAATCAACCAAAAGTGATCGCTAAAACAAAAGACTAATTACAGAAAACGCTAATTGTCCGTAGGAATATACAAACTTTCTGATACTGGATACTTTAGAAAACCGCTTAAAGTTACACATTACTGAGTTTACTAGTCCAGCTTTATACTTTCACCATGTATTCATATTAATTATACCTTAATATCTACGTTTTAATAAGATGTTTGGTAAAATGTGTTGATATCATCGGTAAAAATGTGTGTATATCATTTAGAACAAATGATTAACTGGTTCTTCCGCTTGCTCAGTCGGACTAATATCATTAAATTTCACTTGTCGTTGCAAAAAAATGTAACTTGTCCTGAAATAGTTATACTATGTAACTTGTCAGGAATTTTACAGCAGACATATAGTTGCATAGAGCGACAAGAAGATTGTATTGGATGGTGTCCCATAATCTTTAAGTATAATTAAAACAAACTTATGATGCAAACTGACTGATTGTGTCAAGGCTCGGTGAACTCTCCTATATATNTATATATATACATACAGTTATATGGTCATTGCTTTTACAGTATTACTATTTTAACATCATATCTTTGTACATTGTGTGCATAACGAACATATGTATTTTTAAACACAAATCTTACTGAAATAAACCGAGAATTACGTTGTTAAACAATGTAAGGGAAAGAACCTCAACAGTGTTGTAAATTAAAATGCGAGTATGCTCCCTTGCTAACAGTTCAGTCAAGTGTGTATCTAAATACTCAGCGCGTCATCGTATTTACCAGCTAAAACATGTGATATTTTGCAAGTTTCTTTAGAATAAGAAGACCTTGTTTTATTTGCACTTATTCCATCGGACTAGCAGAATTATGTTTCTCTTTGCATCATCATTTGCTGGAATAATCACGTTTTTCTCGATTGTGATGTTTTAGAAAATATGGTGACCTGGCGTTTGTATCATATACTAGTATAAAAGTTTTATATTAATTATCAATTTTAGTTAAGCGTGTTAAAATCTAACATTAATATGATGCTCATAATGAATGTAAATTGCACGCTTGAGTGTTGGATAGGTCTCAGTCTGTATCTTGGAGATAATAAATAAACACATCTTTGTTAGTTTTTTGGAATGTTTTATAAAATATTGAATATAAATAGTATGAGTCATCCGTGGCACAATCGATAAATTCCGCGTGTCTGTACATTCGTATAATTTTCTGCGATAGATGCAATTATTGACATCAATTAAGCGCGTGCAGCACGTATGGTATTGTATATAAACCGATTACAGATGTGATAAATCCGCTTATTTTCCCATTAATTGCAGAATTCAATGTTTTCCCAGTATAAGAAAGGGACATTCTGCTATGACGGGTATAGTTGATTTCATTTTACAAATATACTTTTCTTCAATGATATAGTGGTGAATATGAAAAGCGCTCTTTAAAATAAAGGATCGGCCCTGATTCAATCATCCTAATTGCTGTCAAAGGAAATAATTATACAATCTGCATTAAAACCATAGTTTTTGTTTTAGTGTTCTGTTTAAGGATTTTAATTCATTTAGAAGATCTCAATTTAACACCGAAATTTATTTAAGCATAATGAGCACTTGGTTACAAATAAACCAATAAATATGCTTCTCGCAATTAATAAACATGTAATGACAACAAAAAAGTGCAAGATAATGATAACAATGTTTCTGATCGCAATATTAGTTTGCACTTAGCTTATAAACGCTATAACTCTGTTATAGTACAATATAGAACCTTGGCAGGAACTATATCCCGGACTTAGCATAAACTGTAATTGCCATCACAATTGTAGAGAATATTTATACGTGTCTTCCTGTGCTTAGTGCCTTTACTTCTATCATACAGTCGAATGACGCTGGCGTATCCAGATTTTACATTGTTTGAATATTTGGTATTTTCAAACTCTAAATATAGGTAATTAAATTTGGGACATTGTATTAACGTTTTATGCAGAGCAAGTAAAATAAATACGATTATTTTCGAAAAAGACAGTGTGTCGAGATGTTAAATCATGCATAGGTGACCATTGCCCCAATGGCATTAATGTATTACTTAATGTGTCATTCCTTTCCCTTAATTAATATACGACAAATTGCAATGTCTTCTTATACATCGACAATACTCGAGCAATGTCGAAATCATTTGCTGGAAAGCTAATCATGGCAGGTCTACTAAGGTTTCTAAACAGTGGAAGTTAAACACAAAAGATAGAGACGTTTATTTGCAGTAGGTTAAACGTATTGGTCTTTGGAAGTGCGTTTGGTTTGAGAATAAGTATGGGGTAGGTGTGGGGTTAAGCTATCTTAAAAGAGGTTAAAAGCCCTGATGCTTTTATAAATCGTTTCAAGCCGCACTTCACAGTTTTGATCATTTCATGTGTTCTATTATAAAAGTAGTGGAATACAATAATAATTACAATTGATTCCCCAATTTCAGCTAAACAATACTTTTTTTAGTTTGTATACCATGACAAGTACCTTGACACGAATGGAATACACGTTTATTGTACTGTAACTAATATAGTTTGTAAATGAAGTAAGGTCCATGTCAGTTGCTTCGCTGAAATTTGTTCCACTCAGTTTTATCTTCGCAAATTTAAAAACGGAAACGGAATGATCTGTGAAACTTATATGCTTGCAACGGAATATTAGAAGGGCTGGACGTTATGAGACTGTTATTTAAATAGATCAGATGTACGTGGTAGCGTTTTTTTTAATACAGGCAATCCCATTATATGATGATATCAGTCACGTCGTTGATTACTTTATTTAGAAAGTAGACAGGTATCAACGAGTTGCGTGTGATAAATTATACACAACAAAACCAAGATATTTTGATTACAGTGTTAGAATCACTACCAAATATTATCAAATGTCAATGAGAACCATTATATGTTGTCACACATATAATATTTTATTCGACAGTATATGAGATAAATCAAAAAATAGTATTGCGCTGCCATATGAATGCATCCCAATGCATGGAGCAACACTAATAAGTGTTCTATAAATGTAATTAAAGTTGATTTTTGGACGCCTGGTATTATGCTTATTTTTCGACCGACTGATAAACTAGATGGATGAGATGTATAATATCAACCGATCGAAATTGATGCCCACAGGCGCTGGTTTTGTCTTGCAAGCATATGCACGGCCTTACGGTAGTTTAACCAACGTCGCTAGTTTCAATGCTAGTGACCACGCTATGGTCACAGTTAGTCATCCTTGATGGCGATACCCATTTAAAACAAGGTATTATACGTTTTTTTTTTATTATTTAAGTGCAATCTTTAATTTGTTCATGCTTGCAACGTTTCAGTCCAAACCACTAGTATATACATAAATACAGAAATGCAGACGTGTTTATTAAGCTTAACCTTCGCACATTTGCTTTCACCAACGTTAAAGTCATCATTTGTTCCGGAAAAATAAATGTGCATTCCTTTACTGTCTTTTATGCTGCTGCTTATAACTATTTGTTATAAGTTTCACGCAGAACATTTATCTAGCTAAAATGAAACTTCATGATATACAAAATATCTACATCATAAAGTAGCTGAGTTCAAAGTTATTTACCATGACGTTTTGTCATCTTAATAATGTTTACACGTTATTGGGGAATCATCAGTTTAACAACAGTTATTAGCCTCACCAATAAAAGCAACAAGTATTGGAAATCACTAAATGTATAATGGTGTTACAGTTTTATGGTCACGTTTTGCAGACAGATCAATATAAAGCAACATGATGTTATAAGCACGACACATTCAATTATCTCCATTTATATCGACGGACCAAAGGGCTTCATTAACCCGCCTATATAAATGTTTTTTGAATGATATGAAAATCAATGCCAAGTTAAGTCATCGCATTGTAATTATTAACCACAAGTTTGACATACGTTTCCAAGTTTAAGAAAATAATGTGAAGTATACGGTGTAAGATGTTAACTGATTAGCGCAGGATGCGGTGCCGTAAAGATACAAGTAACTTGATAGTCATATCGTTAATTACACATTAATTGTTTGGTGACACTTGTAATATGACTGACGTGAACGTAATGGAAAACTTTGAACAGTGTCAATGTGTATACATATTTCAGTGATACCAAAGTTACTCTCTTTGTATAAATACTTGTTGCGGATTTAAAGGTTAACGTGCATTTATGAATGTTCAAACAAAAGAACGAAAAAAATGACTTTCTGCCCAGAAATTAAACAAAAGTAACTGGTATGTTAAACGATTGTCTTTGTGTGTATGCTTTATAAAACAGTGCATATAGTCAGCTTATGTAAGACGTAACTTTTTTATTTAGTGGAAAGCCATCTTAAAGCTAATGTTTATCATCGTATTCTTTCTGTCTAACTCCCAAGTTAAGAGGACGCATGTTGTATCTGTTGTTTATTCCTTTCATATGATCAACATAAGTTTTGTTCGGTCAAACACAGTTGTTTACCAACACAATTAATAAGATTTTTGCGAAATTGTGTTATACTGACAATGTATGGAGTAAATTAGTATGTGTTGGGAAGATGACAATCTCGTTTTTACTATTCTTTTTGTTTTAAACAGTTTATAAAACTCAATGTTTTGATGCAAATCTTACATTTATAAAGAACTCGGTTTTACGTAAACATATTAACGTATTTGTACATTGGTAATATACACTGTATATAAACTGATTTGATTTATCATATACTGCTGTCGACTTGGCATATTATTAGACAGTGACCAGTTGCCTTTTCTGTATACTTGTAACGCTTTGTTGTTTTTGCGACTTGGGCTATTTCACACTTTTTACATATTTACCAAATAAAAGACAGTTTGTTTTACTAAGTGTGCTGCCCTCGCACGTAACTATTCAATTAACACTGTTAAAGTGATGAAACTGTATATAAACATAGTTCCCAGCCTGTGCAAATATGAAGCTGGATAGTCTGATGTATTTGTTGTTACCATTTCAGGTTTTAAACAAAGTAGAACTTTAAAACATCTGTGTTCTACGAACAAAATTGCAGACTAACAATTGTATTTAAGTTGTAGTAATTGAGTTTGCGTGGATATATGTGCATTACAGTTTTGGTGTCAATATTTATTTGCACAAGAGGCTTTTGCTTCTTGATTTCGGGTTTTTAAAAACACACCTGACTCACGTTTCGTTTAGACGAAACAAATAATACACATAATGCATTGTCAACGTGTTCATGCTAAAATTATCAGTCCATTTTGAAGGTTTCTATTGTAGGTCATTTTGACGTATGCAATTAGTACATTATGATTATCCGCTCAAGACACTGAAAATAAATAAAATACCGTTTCCGTGGCCTAGCGATTAGAGCGTTCGTTTTTGAGACGAGGTAGTTCGGTCTCGCACGGGTTCTTTACCATCAGCTGTTTCGATAGCCTTCCTGCAGACGACCAATACTATAGGATACTGGAAAGTAAGTAAAGAATTTTCCAAATAGATACAACGTGAAACTAAACCAGCAGGACAGATACTTTAAAGCATGCGTGGTTTGTTGTATTGTCAACAATTGGGAAATAGACACATGAATGCAGTTACAACCTAATCTACCGACAGCAGACTCTGACGACTGGATATATGACAACATCGATTTTTGGGTATAAACTGCATCCACACAGCTTTTATGATACTAGCTCTTAAAAGCAAAATTGACTTTAAAATGAGCGTACACTTTACTATTTACATGTAGCAAGCTATAACATTGTTTTTATTTACTGTCATCTAATTAATACTTCTACAATTTAATTATGAACGTTCTGCAGACGCAAAAGTACAACATACTTGCACAATATAAACGACAAGACATATTACTTCTATAATAATGCATTTCATTTTTCACCCGGTAAAAGGCATGGTTCTAACAGTCCTTCAGCGACTTTTGCTATATGTTGTTGTTGTTTTTTTTATTACACTTTAAACAAAATTAGAATCTGTAAATACTTGTGATACATATTAAATAAACAATTTTAAGCACACACATATAAGTATGACACACACATATAAGTATGACGGTATGTTTTATCAAATGATTGACAAAAATCAAAGCAAAATCTCCCTGTTGTCAATAGGTAAATTAAGGTAAATAAAACAGTTGTTCTTTTATTTGATTTCACTCAAAACCTTTCAACTGTGCACTCGTTAATCTATATCAAGCTGGAACACCTATGCAAACAACCATGACATATATCCAACATTAATCTTAATAATTCGAATTTAAAACAAAATGCATAGTGCGTTGTAGTGTAAGTTGCATTTACACATAATAAGACATGGCGTAAGCTAGATGTCTTTCACCATGTTGAATACGCGGATAAAAGGCAGACACGTGCACAATTATAACAGTATTTTTATTGAATTGATTTTACCTTAAGTTAATGCTTTACACCATCTCTGACAGTTTTTATTTTTTTGAGAAATAACACACTCACACAGACTGGGTGTTTTTTTTTGGTAAAAGATAATTTACTCAGCCCAAACATTTCGAAAGCTCTTTCAAATCGGATTGCGCAGTGCTCGTAAAATAAACACGCTTTATTGAACACGTACCGTGAATATATGTGTGTATCTTCGTTTTATTATCACATTTAGTACAAATGGTCTAATTAACAAAGTCCATGTCGTTTAACCTTCGTTTACTGATTTTTTGTTTATTGTCATACAACTTGAACGCATGACAAAACAGTACTCATACAATTAGTTAAATAGTAATTACATGCACATATATTGCAAGTCAATATCTAGAGTATTTCTGCGCAGTTGATAGCTCGGGGCTCGTTAGCGTAACGTGCTTTACCTATCACTTACCTTGAATTATGTTTATATCTTCGTTTAAATATCACATCTAGAACAAATAATTTCTTTCACCAATGAAAAGTATTTTTTTATGTAGATTAAGTCTAATTAATAAAATCGGTGTTGTGTGTAATCTGCGTTTATTCATAATGTATAGTATCTTAAAACTAAAACAAATCAGATAACAGAACTTTAATCATACAACAAAATTAAATATAATATACCTGTAAATATTAAGCAAACAAAGCACGTCAATATCCAGCGTACCTCTGCGCAATTGAAAGAGGGCGTACGAGTGGACTTTGTCCGTTCATCACATGATTGTAATCTGCTTTCACGTCGGTGTTTTACTTCGGATGGCCGGGCTTCGCCGAGTTTGTACGATTATTGGTCCTAGCGTACTATTGTCGTCACACGCCGTGGAAAGATAGCATATCCCAAAGGGAATACTTGCCTTAAAGGTACGTTTGTTAGAACAATGCAATTGAGCGCGTAATATAAAACTGGAAAAGTCTGTTGATATTGCGATCCGTATGCATGTTGATGTTATGACATGTTAATTTTGAGTCTAAAATGTAAAAGGAACTGTGCATGAAATACACTTCAACGGGGCTCATTTTACTGACGTAACGCGTGAAATACAACACGTTTTGTATTTGCAACCTCATACGTGAACGATATATACTTGTTATAAAGTCAATGCGTGTAAATTTGCATTCATAGTACATGTACGTTGATAAAGTGTTAAAGCAAACTACTTCCTTATAGCTCACAATCGGACTTCTTTTCAATTCGATACATCACTTTTCTATCACAGTTGCCGTTTACTCTTCTTGGAAACCTTTGGGATATGTTTAAACTTAAAACATTTTATTAAGCAACTCTATGCAATCATAATATTATCGATACCATGTCAGAGACAGTTTTACATAAATTGGCAGGTCGAGAGGAACAACAACACACCTACTATCCATGTTGTTGCAACTTGACCAATAACACAATTAATATATTAAAAAGGCATGCACTGTTAACGATATCGATTCACATTTGTACACAGTCAAGTCATTAAAAAAAAATACGATAGAACATGACAAGTTAGCTACCTTGTCTCTTGTACAAAATCGGTGACGTTAAAAACAAATAATTCAAAATGTTCAATAGTATATATTCAGATTCTAGTACGTTCAATTCGTTTAAGAGCTATGCTGGGTTCAGTTCTAGTGTAGTAAGGTTGAATTGTGTGTTTAGTAAATACTGAAGAAACTATGTAGACAGTGTATAATTGTATGCAACGGAATCCTCGCTTAATTATACAAGACCTTGATTATATACATGTTATTAATTACGATTGAGCGGTATCCATGGGTCAAATAAACAGACCATGAGTGGCTAGCCGATATGTATTGTCCATTGAAGCCCGTAACATCACAAACTATGCAAATTGTGTTTAGCATAACACGTAGGCACATAATGCAAAAGTATAGATGCGATTCGAAGTGGGGATTTAGAAGAAACCACATGCTTACATATGAGTAAATCGTGAAAAATTTACCTCGTTTGAAATCAGTATTACATCTAAATTTCGTATATACGCATGTATATCATAAGATTGTCGAACACTTGTTACATATTTATATTGAAAGTTCGCGACGATAGGAAAGTGTACAACATCTAGCTACAATAAGCTTACATTTTCCATCATTCTTCTTCACAAACAATATCAATTACAAACATACTATAGCTCGCTATCTATACACGAGAGTAACAGGTGCAAGTCAAATGGTTATTGATCAACGTTATCGTTTTACATCAACATACTTTGATACATAGTATGTTGATGTAAAACGATGTATACATTAAGTGGATTATTGTTTTAAGTCCCTTCCATGATCATCCTCTGGCTAACCTCCGTCATAATGACAGCATTGTTCACGCCGAAGGCGATTCTGTTCATGTCTATTAGATTCAGCATCTCCATCTCTATTGTCCTGCCGCTGTACCATCTAAGTGGTTGAGGGTGAACAATTAGTGATTGTCGTATCTTCGGTAGTCTCAGTCTGATACTCACACCCTCGTTCACAATTTCATTAATAGCTTATCCAAGAAAGCTGCTGTTCATATTCCAGATTACTGGCTGCCATCATATTTCTTTCTGGAATCATGTAATAGGGAAGCTCTTTCTTTTCAATAGCAACTCCTATAGCATCCAATCCTTCATGACTTCTTTCATGAAAAAATGAATGGTGATTATTTTTTGCTATCCATAATACAATGTGTTTATCGTGAACAATGTAACCTCTTTTTTACCTGGTTTTATTACATCTGTTGTCACTATTTTTAATAAAACAAACAGTTTAATCTGAGTGTCGGTAGGATTGTTTACCAGTAATTTTATCCGGCGTTGAAACACATTCTCCATTCAACATGTGCATAATCACTGCCCTTAAATCCAACACGTAGTAACCAATGCTCCAAGTGATACAACCTCATGGACAGCGTTAGTTGTTGGCCATTTGCGAGGCCTTGCAGCCCATCGTGTTAGGATGATTGGGCAGTAGCAATTAAGTGCATGTTCTAAATCGTGGTGCAATGTTCCACTAATATTTGTTTTACCGCGCATTCCGGAAGTTTAACGTTCAACCACGCATTAAGATAAAGGTCACTGCTTAAGAGTTCGCGGCCACATCCATCATCACACAAGGCATTTTGCACGGTATAGGGAATCGGTTTACAGTATCTCTCTAGTAGCAGTCGACAATGTCCGGGGAAATTCATACGAATACAGGATCCAAATATATTTGTCTCCCGAGGAATGGTACTTGAATCAACACCCTCTTCTATACAGAGTACATCATTTTCTAACAAGAATTAAGTCTGTATCATTCTCCAGGTAGCTGATCAGATCCTCAGCCTTGCTACTCTTGGTGATCTGCGTTACATTACCACCTGCCTGTGCAGCCATATGCCTGTCCCTCGCCTTATATGCTTCTGTCCGTACCTTTCGGATGTGAGGCCAATATCCCAGAACATTCATCACAGTACATGTCTCTACAGACATGTTCATATTGAAACTGAAATATGTTTCAATTATATATATTCAAAGTGATATATATGAAATCAAATATTACATTCCTATTGTTTTGCAATATATCAGGTGAGACTTAGGATGAAATAAGGATAATTCTAACAGAGCAGTTTTTTTTGTGCCGAATGTGATATATTACACAATGATATAGTAGTAACATGAAATAAAAACACAAAACGCTTACGACGCTTCATTTAAGCGGTTATGAATACGTAGTGCGAAGTTGACGTGTAAATCAATACGGCATGAGCGCTCGGGGCTATAAAAGGGTTGTGTTGTTTTGTTGCTTTTTGTGTCTTAAACGTAACATATCTTGTTATGAGCGTGTTTTTTGTGTTTAATCTACATTGCGATTGCATAAAAGAACCTTATACTTGGTCACGAGTAATTTGACGTTCTTTTAAACATGTATTAATATAAACTAAACTTTTTTTAAAATATATAAGGGATTTTGGTATCTGGAAGATATCTGCATAGGGGTATGTTAAAAACTAAAAATGACATCATAAGCATGTGTCTTAGAGGTAATCAAATGTCAGTTAAACACACGGATTTGAATACATTTACATGTGATGAAATAAACAAACTGTATAATACATTAAACCGTAGACTGTGTTCACATACCCATACACTTCTTTATCAATTTCATTGATACAAACTTAATTCGACGGACCATCTTACCACAGCATGACGGCTGGAAACACTCACCTTTCTAGGGACCCCTCCTGGTACATCACGCCTGATGCATCCATCAGCCATCTATACAGTGCTGCAGTAAGATTTGAAACACCTGGGAAAATATTATTATATATTATAATAATACGTTAGTGGTGATATGTCAATAGTATATGCATAATAATGTAAGCACAAACAGTTGGATTCAATACTTATAAAAAGTACAAATACGATCATAAATATCTCATATCGATATTTTAACAGACTTGCTGTAAAATGTTTGCACCACCAAACATACCTTAAATAGCTGGGAATGAAATAAACAGAGTACAGTAATAATACGCAAATGCTGTTGATCATGTGTTAATAATATTTTATTGAAACGTTCGAATTTGTATGCCTCTTCTACTTTCTTAACTTTCATATATCTGCAAAATGAGTTGTTAAGGTATACATAGTTCACATGTACTCTTAGGGATATTTCGCGTCCTAATAAGTTACAATTATATGCGACCAATACAACGTATGTTATCTTTATTTGCATACGTCTTCAATGCACTAACTAATCAGTCATTTTTAAAGTTTGTTCGTATAGTTTTTTTGTGGACGAATGCAATTATTACATAATCGATGTATGCTTAATACACTGAAAAATAAATAAAATACCGTTTCTGTGGCCTAGCTATAAGAGCGTTCGTTTTTGAGATGGGAATTTAGGTCTCGCATGAGTCCTTTACAATTAGTTGTTTCGATTGAAGTCGCCCAAGAATATAGAATACTTGAAATTAAGTAAATAAGATGTGTTATTGTTGAAATAGCTATATGTTTTGTTGTATTTAAAATACTTTCAAATTTGTTAATGCCAGTAAGCCTATGTTATAAACATTTAATACGCAATTAGCAGTACATCCATACTATTATGACTTTATTATTTAACAAATGATTGGCAGAAATTAAAGCAAAATCCCCCTTTTGTCTATGGGTGAATTAAGGTTAGCAGAATAATTTGTCATTTTACATGAATATATGCAAACCAATGCTTCTTCAATAAATGTTCCCTTAACAAAATTATGCAATTATGCAATTACTACATCACGATCAATATATTCAACAACAAAATATTAGCTGACAGATTTTACGCGAAACCGTTCAACTTTGCAAATGTCTTTCTATAAAAGCTGAAATACCTTTGCAAAAAAACATATATGACATATAACACATAAATCGTAATCATTCGAATGTAAAACAAAGTGCATAATGCGTTGTAGTTTTAGTTCTATTTGTACATAATAAGACATATTGTAAACTAGATGTCCTTTACCTCGTTGAATACGCGGATAAAACGCATATTTGCGCACAATTATAACAGTACTTTTTTCCTTGATTTGATTTGACCTTATATCAATGTGTAAAGCCATGTTTGATAGTTTCTAATTTTGAGAAAGAACAAACTCATACAGAAAATGTTGTACTCGGTTGTTTTTGTTAAAGATAATTCAGTCAGCCCAAACATTTCGACAGCTCTATAAATCTGATTGCTCAGGGCTCGTTAAATTTCCACGCTTTATTTAACATTTACCTTAATTTAAGTGTGTATCTTCGTTCAAATATCATATCTAGTTACACTCACTCCTGAACAGTATTTTTTGTTTCAGCTTTAGTCTAATTAACATAATCGGTGTTGTGTGTAATCTACATTTATTTATAATAAGTATTATCTTAAAACTAGAACACATCAAATGCCAGTAATTTAATCATAATACCATTAGTCAAACAGTTATTCTCGTACATGTCAAGAAGACATTGTACATCAATATCCAGAGTACTTCTGCGCAATTGAAAGATGGGTGTACTTGTAGACTGTGTCCGTTCATCACCTTCATGTTATCTGATATTATGTCGTCGTCTTAGATAAGCATCACATTCGGATCACATTCGGATAGACGGGATGCGCCAAGTTTGTACGATTATTGGATGTTATCACCAGATCGTGGTGAACTATTATCATAACACACCGTGGGTAGCATATCCCGCATTGAATATTTGTATTAAATAATACGTATATTAACGTATATTACAACATACCATTAACTTTTGGCGATTAATACAAACATAACGCAGTTTGTTGATATTGCGATCCGTATACATTGATTTCAGGAAATGTTAACTTTCAGTCCTAACCTGAAATATAGACATGTACATTGTATAAAACACTTTTCAAATGGGTTCATATTAACGAAGCATCTGATATACAAGACGAAATGTAATTGCAATATCACTTCGTGTCTGTTCATGTCAACGATACATTATACTTAATTAGCTGACCCGTGTAATATGTCGTTCATACTACGTTGTATTGGTGTTAATTGCAAAGTGTTTCCTTATACGTCACGATCGCATTCCGGTTGAATTCGCTGCAGCAATTTTCACATAAAATGGGATGTTAGTCTACAAGACTGCAATGGTATATGGAATACCATATAGTACCCTGATAGACAGGATACTCTTAACTCAATCTTTTGGGTCTGATAACGTTTATGCCGGCCTAGGACCTGTAGGAGGTGAGTCATGTTGTCTTCATGAGCAAGATGGGGTACGGTTATTCAAGGCGTGAGTTTCTGAGACTTGCCACTGACTTTGTCATACGCCTGGAGAAGAATAAACCAACCGATGTCAAATGTGCTCCTTCATGGTTCCATGGGATTAAACTCTGCAATCCAAGTATCACCCTGGCCAAGTCAAGAAACTGTCAATGGTAAGGGCGAAATGACTGATGAAGTACAACTCTGGAAAGGTGGCGTAAAAGGGCAGAGAGTGAACTAAGTTACACCAAATAATTCAGAGAAAAAACGGAAACACCCTCCACCCAAACACGGTAAGATCGTGTCCCCAACAAAACAAAATCAAATAAGATGATACTCACAGAAAACCTACCAGGGAACTCATTTTAATAGAGCCCAGTCAATGCACTTCTGGTACAAACAACAAGGAGTGCACGCAACAGAAAGTGAGAGTGATAATACAGGTTTGGTAGAAGAAGACCTTTGCTGCATGTTCATATGTCGATCACCAGAAAGGTTAACCTACCAACTGGAATTCATTCCAAGGGGACAGTGCATCAAGTGTAACCAGTGTCGAACTGATCTCAAATAGTGCACATCAGTGAAGTGAATGCGAAGTGGGAGCCGTGTTATTTGCCCCCACTGTAAGACATAAACCAACGTTAGATTGTTAAAACTGTATTGACACTTTACAACTAAAAGGTTGAAAGTTATTGTTTAGTTGTTGTTATAGAAATATGTATTCATGATAATATTAGTTTGTTATTTTTATACAATGCACATACATTTTTATTGATATCCATAAACAAAACAAAACTCTTGATAATAAACAAAATGGCCTCCGACCGTAAGTAGAACGCAGCCGATATGTTTATTAAAAGAAAAAGGCTTAATACTCCAATATCACCAGGCTACTCTGTCTTTAATGAAATATAAAGGACACGATATGTTACTTCTATATTTTCTGTAACTAACTTCTAATGCGGAAGAAGACATTGTTCTAACATCGACTGTGGCTATCTATTTTTGTCTTTATACTTTTTTTCAACAAGATCAATGTCAGTGAACATAGCTTATACGACACACTTTCAACTGTACTAATTCCCTTGAATTGATTTTATCTTATGTTAATGTGTTACGCCAGGTTTGACCATTTCTAAAAAAAAAATAAGAACAAAGTCGAACAAGAAATGGTGTGATAAAGTGGTTGTTAACGATATTTAATTCATCTGAAACAGTTATGTTTCATGGTTCGGGCTTTCTGGGACTCGTTACATCGTTTAGTCAATACTCACCTTTAAATATATTTCACCTGCGTTTAAATGTCACATCTAGTACAAAGGTATCACTCACTCTTGCTTCTAATTTTTCGAGTATGTTTAAACAATTAGATTGGTGTGTTATCTTCGTCTACTCCTAACTTATTTTAACTGTACACTAGTACACATGACGCGATAGTAGTGTAATCTTCATATAATAAGTTATTAGTTGGTACTTGCAAATGTCCAGCAGACATGAAACGTCAATATCCAGAGTACGTATGTGCAATTAAAAGAGGGGCGTACTTGTGCCCGTTCATCACCTGACTGATCTCTGATATCAAGTCGTTCGTTCTCGATCGGTATTTTACATCGGAGAACCGGGAAACGCCGACTATGAACGAGTATTGGTTGCTATCAGTAGCTCATAGTTTACTATTGTCGTCACACACCGTGGACAGATAGCATATCTCAGGATAATTATTTAAATTAAATGATACGTTCGTAAGAGCAAATGTATAATAGTTTTCAATTGTATGTACTTTTAGTGTAATGATACATACTTTGTTAAAGACGGGATGATTTGAATAAATGTAATAAAGATGTACATGAAGTATATAAAATATTACAACAAACTAGTGCTTTTGATCTACGGGATGCACTTAATACTTTGTGATAAAACTCACTGAATATATATGAAACATTAAATAGTTTTACAGTTAAAGTGTTGTTAAATTCAGTTGCTGTCGATGGTATATTTGCTTATTATTTTGCAATCTTTAAAAGTGCACCATTTTAGTAAGCCGGAATTAATTGTTCATTAAAGCCCCGTGGCTGTGTGAATAGGCAGCATGCACTATATTTGAATATTGTTTACATTTACTTCTGTTTTACAGGAATAAATTGCAGTTCAGGAGCTTAATTCACATAATGGTATGGATTGTAGCTTAAACATTGTCAGCTTAAATATCAAGATGTAAAGGTAAACACGTAATTATTCTTGCTGATTTGTGTATTTTCCATTCCATATTTGGTCTTCGATCGGTGAATCCGAACCTCATTGACTAATAACCATATATGTACATTTTAATCTACTATCACAATTTAAGTGGTCATCTCACAGAAGCAAGTATTCATTCAATGGTTCTTGAATGCTTTGCATTGACCGTTCAAAGGCGGTGATTGTAGTTGTAATCATTTTATGTTCATATTTATGCTATAAAAGTAGTGGGTAAAAATAAAATTCTCTCCTGATCGAATTTCTGGAGTTAAATTGTTAGCTGTATTTACTACATATTCAAACAAATCTTGAACAAAAACGTTTGAGTTTACAGTTAGGCATTGTGAGGTCATGGAAAATACTGAACAGTATCTATTGTTTAAGATATGTTGGCTTTATAATAGGAAACTGCATTTTCGCCCGAATTCAATTTCAATTCATCTTATGAGATGACATTACTTATAGGGCACTTCTAAAATGTCAGCATTTAATTGATAGAGACAATGCTATTTAATGTATCAAAAGATTAACCCAAACATTATCCGTTATATTGTGTTAGAGAGCAAGTCAAATGCAACTACATATAACGATAACGAATGTGATTACAATACATGAACAGACCAAAACTATGTCCAGGAGCTAAGCCACATTTCAGTAGCACAATCAAGAGCAGCGACATCATCACTTAGAGAAACACAATAAATATACAGCAACAGAAACAAGAAAAGAAAATGCATATATTTATTCACAATAACAACAACCTATTTAATACATATTCTCACAGCAACATAAATATTGTAATAATATATTTTAATATATATTCACACAAAAACAAATCTTAAATATCTCCCCCTAAGAAATAACAGTAAATAGACATTTATCAAAAGCAACAATTACGCTTTTCATAAATAAGTACAACTCAAAATAAAGAATATATGTAGCAATTAATTCTAATTCTAAGCCAATGCACACGCTGGTTTGGAGCTACGATGGCTGCAAATGGCATAATACCCATTTTCGAATCGCGTGTTTTGTATTTACGATATAGAAACAATTGCTAAGGCTAGATAATAAGAATATTTAATTATTATTACAGACAACGACTGCAGTATTGCTCTCCATACAGTTACAACAACAATAACTGAAATATAACAATACTATGTTTAAAACATTCAACAAATACACTAACGAAATCGTACTGCGACAATAGCATTACATTTTGACATAAAAAGCATTCACGAAATTAATATTCACACATACTATCAGCGAATGTTTTTTTAACAAAACCGACCTTCACACATAATCAACTCTGTTATTTTGAAATGTTAATCAGTATGACGTAGAACCTAGTATAGAGCATGACACTAGGATTTAGCATTACATGGTATCAACGAAATGTTCCCAAAACTAGGTTTAATTAATAAGTTAACGCCAAATCAAACGTATGCATCCCTCGAAATTTAAATCTTCTTTATTCTTCAAAGAGGTAATTGACGTGCTGATCTTTATATTTCGACATATATTATAAACATGCATCACCATCAACCTTTCAGGTGTGCTCATTGGTTTACAAATCGTACATTAACGCTGGCACATTGTGAGACCACGTTACATTTTTGAATTGTCATCACAATGACCACTAACTATGTTAAGCATAAAATCTGGATGGGATTCAAAAGAGGATCTAACTTTCCGACTGCCCACTAGTTTAAAAGTGATTATTTCGTACCAATATTTCATTTGCTCACTTATATAATAGGAATAATACAACTTTTTACAAGTTTATACGGATGTTAAATGTTTTGCAACGACATGCAACATACAGACGATCACTCTTAATATCTACACGAGAGTTACAGTTGCAAGTAAAAGGTTATTGAAAAATGTTGTCGTTTTACATCAGCATACTATAATATACATTAAGTAGATAATTTTCTCGACCCCCTTCCATAATCATCCTTTGGACAACCTCCGTCACTATCGCATGCCAACGCCTACGTGTCACCTGGAGAATAACATACGTCTCGTCATCCACGTCGCGGACGATTCTGTTCATGGCTATCAGCGCCAGCATCTCCAGCTCTATGTTCTTACTGCTGTACCATCGTAAAGGTTCCGGGTGAGCGATTAGGGCTTGTCGTATCTTCAGCAGTCTCAGTAAGATCCTCGGACCTTCTTTCATTATTTCAATAATAGTAGTAATACAAGAACGTTGCTGTTCATGCTCCAGATCAAAGGCTGCCATTAGATTTCTTTCCGGAATCATGTAATAGGGTAGCTCTTTTTGTTCGATAGCAACTCTTAGCACAACCAATCCTTCATGCAGCCAGTAAAACAGCCTCCTTTCATGAAACAATGAATGGTGATTATTTATCCGCTATCAATAACACAATGTGTTTCACTGTGAACAATGTAACATCTTTCTTAACTGGTTTTAATACATATTTTTTCACCATTTTTAATAAAACATACAGCTTCACCTGAATATCGGTAGGACTGTTGACGAGTACATTTTTGCCGGTGTTTAAAAAAATTCTCCATTCAACATGTTCATCATCACTGCCTTTAAACCCAACAGGAGAAACAAATGCTCCAAATGATACGATGTCTTGAACAACGACAGGTGTTGGCCAGTTGCGGGGTCCTTGCTTCCCATCTTGTTAGGATGCTGGGGCAGTAAAACGGTAGTGCGTGCACAATATCTCTGTGCAATACATCATTAACTGAACTAGGCGTTGACGGTCCGGCACGCTCGTGTTGTACTATGCCTTGAATAGGTTTAATTTTCGACACAATATTAACATATAGGCCACTAATCAAGTGTTCGCGACCATATCCATCATCACATAAGGCATTGTCCACTTTAATGGGAATCGTTGTACCATATCTCTCTAGTAGAAGTCTACAATGTCCGGGGTAACTCATACGACTGCATGATCTCAGTATGTTGGTCTCCCCGGGAATGGTACTTGAATCAACTAAATCTTCTAAACAGAGGACACCTTTTGTAACATTCATCATGTCTGTATCGCTCTCCAGGAAGCACGTCAGACCCTCGGCCTTGCTACCCGTAGTGATCAAGGTTGCTCTATAACGCATCCGTGCAGTCAGCCTGTCCCATGCCTTGTAGGCGTCTCTCCGTGCCTGTCGGATGTGAGGCCCATATCCCAGAAAATCCATCACAGTACACGTCTCTGTAGCGGCATGTTCATATTGAAGCTGAAATGTGTCTCTATTAAATATATACGAAGCGATATAGAGATACAAACATGTTACTGCTGCTGCATTGTTTTTATAATATATACTGTGAGTAGTTTTTCTACCGAGTTTAATATATTAAACAAACAACAGGAAAGTAACCTGTTTGTCTGTTTATGATACAGCCATACCCGCATGTTAAAAGAAAAATAACATATAACCGCTTACGACGCTTCATTTTTAGGGGGAATGGAAATGTGGTATGAATCTTTACGAGTAAATCATGACGTCATGCGCACTTGATCTTAATATTTGTAAAACAGATTTTAAATTTTGTTTTGTGCTTGTTGTGCCTAAAATATAATACATATTGGCATAACAGTGTTTGTTTTGTTGAACATGATTCGATATTACCGAAAATAATCGCATACATGGTCAAGAGCAAAATGACGTACCTACAAACATTGACTGATATAAACGCCTACTGACCTGATATAAATAAATATAACAGACACCGTTGTATCAGGCAGATGTCTGCACATGGGTATGTTATGTTTTGTCCAACAAATTGATTTGAATATATTTACGTTATGTGATGTAATAAACAAACTACTCATTAGTGCAATATATTAAATCGTAGTCTGTGTTTATATATCAAACCAATTAATTATCGTAAATGCACACAAACTAAACTCGACGGACCATCTTACCAGAAGTTGACAGTTGGACACAACGCGATGTTTAGAGACCTCGCCTGTGCCCCCATCAGTCATTTATAAAGCGCTGCAGTTAGATGCGAGACATTATATTACATATATGTTCTTATCATAATAGTATTGTGATCTGTATCGACATGTTTGCCATACCAAACATACTTGTAATACCAGGGACTGAAATACGCGAAGTACCGTAATTATACCACACATTTGCTGTTGATATGTAGAGAATATGTTATAATGCCACTAGTGCATATTTACATTGGAAATCCTGACATGATAATTTAAAGTGTTATCGGATACCCCATCCGCTAACGCTTTTAAGCTCCGGCCATCAATATCCGTTTTAAAACTCCGCCCATATTTGGTTTAATCAATTTTTTTAGCGTTCTATGTTTTAGCCCCGCCCTTTTTTAGAACTACTTTTTTGTAGGCGTAGAATGTCGCTTATTTTGTTAAAATGTAAACAAACATGGCGATTCATATTTTATTCAGAACATTAATAAACAGGAAGTATTTTTCAAAATACAAAACTAACACTTTATTAAGTATATATCCATAGGGAAATATGAATAAAATGAGCATAAATCAATGGAAAAAAATGAACAAATACAAATTTGCACCGCTAACATTCATTTGCTGCAGGTGAACACAAACTGAAACAGTATTGATAAACATTTAACTTAACACAAATAGACTTAACACGTTTTAAATTAAAAAAAACACACGACAGCTTTAATAAAAAGAAGAATTTAAAGTCAACCTGAAAATAAAATAAAGAAGCCTTTAGAAAAAACATCATCAAACACTCAACTGCTTTAATAATAAAATTCTAGATCTATAAATTTGTATTAAACTATATAGTTAAATTAAGATTTATAACATGCAAAGATAGAACAATAACATACAAAATTAAAAAAATACTCTCAAAAATAAATTTGTCGACAAAAAAGTATTACCTTTCCAAAAAAATAATTAGATGGGTTTATGTGAAGCTGTGCCGGTATGCAGGGGTGGGGGTTATCTTGAGTTGGTTGAGAGGCAGAGAAAGACTCGGAACAGTGCAACTGACGAGGGTAGAACTGTGCCACCAAGAATTTCGGTAGATAGCATGACCCATGGAATGAGTGGTCGCAACTTTCTGCCATTAAAAGAAAAACATTATTATAATAAAATAAAAAAAATCCAACATGAGATAACATTTTAAAACAGAGTTTTTTAATAAAAAAATTATGGCACAACTTGAACAAATTACAACTTTAATAGACCCAATATTATTTATACAAAATGAAAATGTATAAACGCAACTCTATATAAAAAAATAATTAAGAATCTCTTTAAACATAAAATATTTATTATTATAGACTCAGGGCTTTTTTTGCTTATTAAGGGAATAGTCGTTTTTCACAAATTTGAGACATTTGGGACTCAAACTTTTACAATTTAAAGAAGTTCGCGACTCAAATGTTCACAATTTAAAAAAGTGTGCAAGTCATTTTCTCACAATGTTGATCAGTGGGCGACACAATTTTGAACATTTTTCAACTCATTTGTTCACAATTTTGTACAGCGTGCAAATCATTGTTTCACAATTTTCAACAGTACGCGACTCATCTATCCACAATTTTGAACATTGCGTCACTCATTTTTTTTCCCAATTTTGAACAGTGCGCATCTCATTTTTTTCAAATTTTGTACAGCGCGTGACTTATTTTTTCACAATATCGAACATTGTGCGACTCATTTTTCCACGATGTTGAATGAACAGTGCGCGACTCATTTTTTCCTCAATTTTGAACAGTGTGCAACTCATTTTTTCAAATTTTGCACAGCGTGTTCCTCATTTTGTTCACAATTTTGAACAGTGCGCGACACATTTATCCACAATTTTGAATGAACAGTACATGACTCATTTTTTCCACAATTTTGAACAGTGAGCGACTCATTTTTTTCCAATTTTGTACAGCGCGTGACTCATTTTTTCAAAATCTTGAACAGTGTGGGACTCATTTTTCCACAATTTTTTAATCTGAATGAACAGTGCGCAACTAATTGTTTCCCCAATTTTGAACTGTGTGCGACTATTTTTTTCAAATGTTATACAGCGCGTGACTCATTTTTTCAAAATTTTGAACAGTGCGCGACTCATTTTTCTAGAATTTTGAATGAACAGTGCGCGACAGTAGGACAACTGGTACTGATCGTTGGTTCATCAGTATGAGAATGGGTTGTAATAAATACAACAGATAATTAAACATGTGTATTTAAGCATGTATAACATTGAAACTTACCAACCACTCGCCCAGGAAACATATGGTGCAGACGCTGTGGGATGCTCTCCCACTGAAATTATGCAGCTCAGTGGTCAAACTGGCAGGCAAATTATGTTGGAATTTTCCAATTGTAAAGATATTAACCTCAGCATTAAATATCTTCAAACACAAAAAAAAATTCATTTAGTTTGCCAGTCAAACAGCAATTAATCCATCATGTCACCCAAAAAGTCTCAAAACACGATGCAAAACCATAGCATCTTCGTTTCGTCCCACACACAGCTGGCAGCGTCGCTGAATATTGCACAAAAGCAGCTTCCTTATGAAGTTCTAGCGACTCGAAATCCACCGGCAGTCGCGTTCCCAACCCACCTGACTTCGCACGTTGAGAGCTGTTTTTCGAGGAAACCGTTTACATCTCACAACTAATCTTATTCAACGGAGATAGACAAGTTGAGAAATTAATCACTGTTATCAATTCCAATGTGCACATTACGTTTAAATCCCGTTACAATGTGTAACTGTCTTTATTGTTTCAATTTTTCACACTACACATTCGCTTTGACTTTGAGTTTGAAAATAGCCGTACGTTAAAGTACATGTACATGTCGATTGTGTTATTATAAACAATATTATAAGTGTTTTTTTAGTGCAGAAATTGTTATTTTAAGTATCGATTTCTCACTTCATTTTTTTATTATGTTAAATTATGTGCGTTAGAATGTTATTGTTTGTTGTTTACTTGCGAACTATTTCGTACCAATATGCATTGTAGAATTCGCCCAAGTAGCGGATGTAATCAGGCTGCTTTATTTGCATATTTTACTACCGTACATAAATAAAATTAAGCGGTTGCGTGTTTTTTATTATCTTGTTTATATTTTTCTTATTTGATTTAAATGTGGCATAATAAATAAAATATATGGTTGGTGACTTTTGAAATCATGTGATATCAGACTCGTCCGATATGGCGTGTGAAAAGGCTCGGCAAGCCTCGCCTTTTCCTACGCCATATCAGCCTCGTCTGATATCACATGATATCAAAAATCACCAACCATATATTCTCTATTTATCGAAACCGCGAATGTGATTGGATTTACTCGTTTGCTTACTGCGTTTATCTGCAAAGGTATAATATTATAAATCAATGGTAAACATGTACTCTTGGGGTTTTTTCGTGACTAAATTAGTGACAATCGGAAGCGACAAATCAAAAGCATGTTATCATAGACTGTATACGTATTGTATGCATTTTTGTATAAGTCCATTGTTAAGGTTTTCGACTTCATTAAATTATTTGTTATGAATACACATGCAATTATTTTATAATAATTAAATGTGACAAACAATTACAGGAAATACAATACTGTATTCTAGCGAATAGAGCGTTCGTTTTTTAGCCCGGGAGTTTCCGTTTCGCACGTAAACTGTTTTGATATGGCAGGATGCTTGGTTTTACTAGCAGCTTTCTCGATTGCCTTCTTGCAGACACCCAAGAATAATATATAGTGGACAATAAGTCAAAAATTGTGTCCATTAATTGAAAAGTCATAGAAGATAAATACAAACGAAGCGAAACTGTACCAGCAGGAGAGACACTTCATCGCAAAACAAAAACAGTGTGAAACAACTACATTAATGTAATAAGAGGTATATACTGACAGCAGATTCTGAAGATTGGACATATAACAACATCGATACGGTCGATATATATAGTGTTGGAATGTTAGAGATTTAAAAGAAGTTTGCATAGCATGGTTATTAATTGTTGAAGCTGTTTAAGTTGATCCCAAAGTTAGCAATAACTCCAGTCGCATAGCACATTTAGAACGAGCCTCAGTTAATGTATGTGTATAAATCTGTAACTGTAGTAGCAAATCAGAGTAAATGCAGTTTCTTAACTTTTATTGATAATAGCAACGTTATTTAACATATGCCAGTCTTGTATCGGAAATCTTCTGAAAACTTAGATAATGAACATACACATCAGTACAGAAATGTTTAAGTCTTTGTGTTGACTAGATAAATGCAAATAATATTACCATATTTGATTTGGAAAACTCTTGTGACGACATCATTGTGATCACAAGTTCTTTTGATGATCAGATTGACGAATGCAAATATGAAACTACACCCTTACACAATATAAATTGTTTCACAGGGAAATAGCTTTCCTAGGTCATGTGATTAGTGAACATGAGGGCCATGAATATTTGGCGTTCACCTGAGTTCAAGGACACCAATTGCTGAAGTCTTGACAAGGTGATCTTTTTTTTTTCCGAACTTGACAAAGTTTTTTAAAGATGGCCTAATCATTGTCAATATAACAATTATGACCAAGGTGGTTGAAAATGGTAGTAAGCCTAATTTGAATGATGTGTGTGACAAATGTTCAGATAGTGAATAAATTTCAAATTGGTATAGATCACGAGATTCATTGTGAGGGAATGATGATGTGTTGTATAAACAATGGGAATATAATGATAGTAGTTCTTTTGATTTGCAAATAGAAGTATGGAGAAATACGTGTTGTATCTTTAACATGATTGTGTTACGGCGGTACATTAGGGTTTAAAAAAAACTTTACAGAATAAAAGAAAATCGTTTGTTTCTGGATTGGTTTGATATATTATGTTTAATTGTGGTGTAATACATTGACTGTTTATGTAAGCACCAAACCTATTCAATTAAAGAATGAAACCCTAATGAAGGCAATCAAACAGTGGAGTTAAACGGACAAAAGAAACTATGAGTAACATGTTTACTTCATTTCATTCTCAACTTTGTGATGACTATGATCAATATGTACCTTTCTGCTTGATGAAATACAGGTCTTCTGTTTACTCAGCTCCAAGAGACAAGAGACCGTCCATTGATCTTGTTTTTTGGTCATCCTTCAAGTTCTGAAAATAGACTAAACGACACGTGCACTGATTGCATGGCAAATATAAAGACGAAGCTTAATATTTTATATGATCAGGAAGAACTTAACTTAACATTTCAAGTTACGTAATGAAAACGAACTATGCAAATCTTACATAGTTGGTGATTACATTTGGTATTGTAACCCACAACAAAAGGCTGGTCTAATTGGGGCCACAGTGGACTGTTCCATGTTTAGTTATTTGAAAATACAATGTTTTATACCGAATTCAAATTAACAACAGACAAATACCTAACGTTGTTCACCATGACAGGTTAAAACTGTATTTTGATGGAAATTATTAATGTTATTGTGAACAGTATATACAAATCCTTTATTTGCTGTCATATTTGAACATTTAACCATAGGTGCAGAACATGCAAGTCAATCACATAAATGGCTTGTGCTAATCACCTACTTTTGTGCTATTTAATCATGAAATTGTAAACAGAAAATGAAATAAGACAGAAGTTGATTTTGAGATGTAATTGTAGGTTTATCTTCTTATGCTTGTGTATAAGTAATTGCACACATGTAACATAGTTCAAATGTTAAAAAGATTAATAATAAGAAATGGAAATGTTTATTGAAGAACATGACTATTCAATTGTTCGAGTTTTAAGCTATAAAATATTGATACCCAACATGATCGTATAGATGACGTATGTCTTGATTAAATGATAATGAATTAAGATTTTCAAATGGGTAAATGTGAATGAGAAATGTGTTTGAATGTTTTGTTACGTTGGTAATGCATGTGTTGGAATAATAATCCAACACCCAGCTACTGACCCTCCGGTTCGCTGAGAGTTGCAATTTATAAAGGCTTTCTTTTCATATAAACTCGCCGCCTTAAGTGGCGGCACTTTAAACGGTAAAATGAGCAATATAAACTATTTTCTGGCATTAATAAACACAAAAATGATTATAAAGATATCCCCAATGTGCAAATCAAAACAAATTACGCGATATGGTGTGCTCTCAGGATAATGATATTAAACAAGTTAACTATTTCAGAAAATGTCGACATGTTTGCAATTGAAAATGTAGATGTAATTGCATTTTGAATATGCAAATACATATATACATACATGTATAAATAGCAAAATAAAGTGTAATTGTTAGATTAAACTGTAAATAGAAACCACATATATTGTGTTTGTTACGATAAAATAAGTTTGATTGAATGTTTAGATGTCTTAACTGTACATTTTCAATTGCAAAGTAATGGACAAAATCTACTTCATTTTGATATGTTCGTTGCTTCCAGTAGGCACAGTAGGCAAGTGTATATAGATTGTTTCCAGAGATTAAACAAATTTAAATGCCAACATGTTATACAAAAACGCGTCTCCTTTACGAAAAGTGGTCAACGTGTTATTCATATCCATTCCAACTACGGTATTTAATTTAACAAGTGTGTTATTGATGATTGTTTAATGATTGATATAACAACACAAATGTTAAATTGTGTTTACTGAATAATAATAAATGATAATTTAGTGGTGCTGAAAATAAACAAAGCACTATTATAGTTTTGCTGTTGGGCAGTACGACTTAGACGTTTGTTGTTGGTTTAAACACGATTTATTACACAATACAAGCATACATACTATTTTCGAATAGAAGTTTGTTGTTCGATGCAGAATGTTGCTTATATTTAAAACTTATGTATTATTATAAGTATATTATATTATATAATTATGTGAGAATATACTTTAAAAATAAATATTACATGTGCATATAATATTTTGTGTCGTAGATAATTGTTTTTTTTTAACTTTACCATGTTAGTCTAAATAAATAATGTGGCCTTGGGGTATGACATGTTTTAAAATAAACATTACAAGTGCATATACTATGTTTTGTCGTATATTTGTTATTAATTTTAACAGGTAAGTATAAATAAATAATGTGGCCCTGGTATGTGACAAGTTTAGACACATAGGGGCATGATTTGCACAATCTTTGTAAAGGACCACACCATAATGCTTCCCATAATAAACATCTGACCCTTGAGGTTTATGAGAAGATGATTAAAAAAAGTTATTTTCTGTATACGTGTCTGTAAATCATGTGACCACTGGTACGTAGATACTTTTGTACCCATGATTTCAACAAACTGTGTACAGGACCTCTTTGGTCAGAACAAAGCCTATACTTTCGCGACACCCTAACCAAAAAAATAATCAAATAATCGGAACGATTTTAACAATGTCTTTAAAGGGCCGCACCAGTAACAAGTCTGTTTTTTTTAATCTGCCAGACTTAAAAGGAGGATATTTTGTTTGACAACAAAAAACGGATGGACATCATGGCATAACAATAGCTCTTCATACTTTTTTGCTAACGTGAGGTATAAATCAAACTATATTAAACATAAACACCATGAATACACAACATTTGAACTTAAAATAAACGTTCAGGAGGAATGATACCAAAAGATCAACGCAATTCAATAAATAATTACAATACATTTGTGTTTGCTCACTCAAAAACTCATTTATGTATCAAAGACATGTACACTGTCGAAAAATCCTAACTATTTTGTGCAGATTTTGTCATACGAAATATACTCGTAGACACAATCAATACAAGCAAAAAATACAAGTAAAAAATTCGGCATTTGTTTAAAGATAACACTTACGTGGTCATGATGAATTTTATTAGAGTGAAATCCGCCATGTGGTAAAGGAGGAGACGGCGTTACTGGGCATAAGAACGCACTGAAGCTATGGCGATGGACATTACGATATCTTAAAAGCATACCTATGAAAGCTTATAAACCTGCTACCGGACCATACCATGATTAACGCCAACCAGCAAACCTTCAGGTCTGGCATCTTCAGAGAAGAAAGACTAACTTCCATTTTGTATACATATAGCGGAAAGAAGTAACTACAGTGGAGGTCCTACACTTGACCCCAGGTGCATGATTTGAACACACTTGGTAGAGGACCACCATGAGATGCTATTTGCAAAATACGTAACAGTTTGACTTTCTAGTTTTATAAAAATGTTTACTGTATACATGTAAGAAAACCAGATTTCAATTAAATTTGTTAAAGACATGTGGAAGTAACTTGCTTTAAAATATATAATATGAAGAATAACTGACCAACGAACTGACAATTGATTTTCCCAAACGGAAATTATGACCTAGATTTTGGATACAATTGACATAGATTCGAACTCAGTCTAGATATTGTGTTAATGAACATTCTAAATAAGTTTTACCAAGATCGATTAATAAATGAGGCGTCTATAGTGGTACCGATTTTATCTAGGATATGAACTGGTGACCTTTTTTTACCTCACATGACAAGTATTTAAACTCAGCCTTAATATAATCGAGATAAACATTCTGATGAGAAAGGTGACATCCAGTGCGTTAACAATCTAAACGCTGCTGACGAACGATTTAAACCAGTAACTAATAACACTAGTTTTTATTGATTTTGTTTTACAAAAACAAACTCAGATCGGGTTTTTTGTCAATATGACCACAGCTTATAATGTACTGATCGTTATGGTTGCGATAGGACCTGTGCTAGAATTGCACTTCAACCGTTGGGATACTCGTCAAAGTATGCCAAACAATTATCTAACGTACATAAACTGCATAGAGAATACATCATATGCGTTTTGTAGTGTAACTTCGCAACACTACAGTGTGCACATGGTTCACACATAATTTATATTTTTATAAAGCATGCCAAACACTTATTCTACATAGACAAACTGGATAGAGAGTACAAGTCCTACTTAAAATGCTGTAAGCAATATGTAATTGTATCATATGAAGTAGAAACCCCTTACCTTTTTAAGTTTGTTGAACGTATTGTAAATGTAGTCAGCGTCAGCAGTCATACATGGTGTTCGATATAACACTAACTATCACATAATTATTCAATGGTAACTTAATCAGTTTGATCCGTTTACCAGTTAAAGCCATTTCCAATTAACGATCCACAACAATCATGGTTGATGCACAGACTAACAGTGGGTGAGTCGCACATCCGCAACGACGCATATCATGTGAAACTCACGAAGTGTTTGAAAGATAGTTGATTTGTAGACATTCTTCTTTGATGCGCGTGTACATTATTATGTTTTGGTCCGAACATGTTAATATACCTGTTTTAATATAAAAAAATACAGTTACAGCTGAATCAGAAAAAAGTCTGGAGTGTTAAACAAAACCAGGTAAAACAGGTAAACTAAGAACGAATTTATTATTTTTAAGTTTTTATTTTTGAATGACACACTACATAATTACTCAAGGTGTATTAATGCATGAAAAGCTGTTCTAAAACTGGTGTAATAAAATAGATAAAGCGTAGCAAATACTTTCCATTTTGATAGTTTGGTGAATTGAAGTCGGTGCGCGCTCAACATTAAAAGATCAAAGTATGACTTCCTTCTGTTTTTTACATAAATATGTGCTTTTATTTTCAAAAAACCACATGAATCATAAAAAAAAACACAATTATTGTTATTTTAAATCGGCCTTGATTATCAATCGATTGAACAGACTATTCATGCTGGCTAGATTAAACCTATACTTACTAACACATACATGTTAACACCCTACTTATAGCACAACAGCGCTTAACGTCAACAAGCCGTTTGATAAAAATATTAATATAAAAATTATATTGAATGAGCTAAAAGCTCTGAAAATATGTAACCGTAAGCGTTTCCTCTTTATAATTCCTGTTTAAGTTCAATTAACAAAAGAAACAATTGATTTAAGTACATTGCATTCGTCACTGGGTTATACAAAACTTGTTTTCAATACGCAGACTTTGGATGTAATTTTAACAGCGTTCATACCAAACACAAGGAAAATTGCATCCGAAGTGACATGTTATTGTTAGTCATGTCTCATAAGATAGTGGTTTAAAGGTATTTTAACCGGCATATCATTTTACCGACTTATGAATATTCTGAAAACTCAGAGGCTGCATTAACTTTACACAAGTATACGTTAGATCGAATTATATCGTGACACGCATCGACTGATATGAGATTCATGTCCAAAGTGTATACTATTTCATATAAATACCTTTCCCCAAAATAGGTTTACAGTAACTGTACATCTTAAACCTTGTTTTGAAATAAATAAGAATGTAAACCAGCATTTGTATCAACCATTAACTTTAGAAATTTGTGAAGGCGTATGTCGCTCCTTAAACGTGTATACGTATATTCATCCTAACGTGAGATGGCTGTATTTGAATAGTTATTTCTTGATTTAAATACACAAAATACAATAAGGAAACATACAATTTAATTCAAATACAAAACAATTTCTAATCACGCCGTGCAATGTGACTCACCTGAACGCAATATGCTCGTTTACAGTCGTCTTCAATTTACTTAAAGTATACTTGTTTCTTAAACCTCTTTGTATGCTTCGATGTAACTTGACATAATTGTTTACGCTTATTTTTGAATTCATTAATTATGTGCTGCTTAAGAAGGTTAATGTCATGATCTCTTCAATGGTGGTGATGCTCATAACAGTGTTGGTTGGTGGTGATGCTGATGTTTCCGTTAGTGGTGAAAATGACTTGAGCGAGAGTGGGGCCAATATTTGCCTTCCTGCAGTTAATGTCGGCGGAAGTGATTTTGATGTCGGCTGTGATGGTGCTGACGTGAGTGGTTGTTGTGATAATGTCGGATGTGAGGAAACCGACATAGGTGATGCGGATGCTGATCATATTTAAAGGTTCGAATAAAGACAAAATGACAGGTGCATTAATGACATTAAACATTAAAAGACAACGCTCATGAGTATACATGATTATGCAAGAACTAGACTATCAATTTCAAGTGTTGTAAGTTAAGATAACTATTACTTCGAAGTAAATTTGCAATCGTACAATTTTGGTGACAAGTTTGGGATTATAACACTGAAAATAGGCTCCTTTATAAATGTAAACACCTTGAGACTAAAAATAGTTATCTTGAAAAAGTATGGTGGACCAGAAGTGATAGTTTTCATTTTCTGTTAAATGAAAAATACAAAATATCGAAACAATTCACATGAACACCAGTTATAGGTGTATTGCGTATGTTAATGATATATAAAATAGTTGGTTAAAGTGGTGTTTAACACTGTTTCCAAAAATGTTCAATCAAACTCAGATTTGTTATTTCTGTTTAGCCATACTTCTTCAAGAGAACTATTTTTAGACTCAAGTTCTTAGTTAATTAAAAACTGACTTAATAAAGGAGGCTTTTTTTAGTGTTTCTAGTGTGTTATATTTAGTAATACTCTAACATTATCTTCTACAGTGGTGTAAAGTCCAGCTGGTGTCAGAGGATTTAAAAAGACAAGGAGAAAATAAGGATTCCAATAAAGAAAGTGGTTTGTGAGGTAACATTGCGATTATTTTATCTTTTTGAAAGATTGTATAAGAACTGGTGCATGAACCACTGAAGTTTATGTTATTTAAGATGTGCACACACTTAATACAAAAATGTTTATATAAGGATTATTATTTAACATAACCCCACCCACTTCTGACCATTTCAGAAAGTGATATGAAGAAGTGAAACTCCAGAAGCTGCAGCAGTATTGCAGTTTTATCATACACACCTCTGTGGTCCTTTATTTATGGCAAGGAACCAATTGCCAAAACGGTATGTTGACGTCAAAGAAAAGGCTACACAATGGTAGAACTGACAATGTAATTTATTATTGTAAATGACGAATACGTTAACTGAATATTAACAATACGCTTTTCAACGTTTCAGTGAATTAACAGACTTGTGCGGATTTATTCTTAAACAATTTATATATAAAATATGTTTTCAAGTTTTAAGTTGAATGATATATAATGTTGATTTTATATTTAGGTGGTTCACTTAATATAGTTATTTTAAGATATTCTATGAGGTTCATTTGATTAAGTTATTTTTAGATATTCTAGGACATCAGAAATTATTAATGTTTAGTAACCATATTTCCAGAATGTCAAACTTCGATGTTGTTGACAGACCTCCCGTAATCGCGTATTGAAAACGATAACACGTTTAGTGTAATTGCTCACATGAACAGTACGTGTAGAGGTTCGTGGCATAAATTGAGGAATGGTGATCCCTAGTAGATGAAACCTGGACAACCAGAGTGCAGCTTAAGACACGATATGGGCCAGCAACTCTTCAACAATGTCCTCGTCTTCACCGAACTGATCGAGGTCGTTACCTCCACACATGAAAATAACATGTTGCGGCTGGTGCAGCCAGAGTTTTCGTTGAAAAGAACGAACTGTAAATGAAGAATCCAAGCGAGCACCACTTAGCCAAAATAACTGGACGGTGTCATGAGTATCGAACGCAGTGATCGTTCAAAGGAATCGGCGATGGTCCGTAGATATGTGGAAAATCTCCTTACGTGGGAATAACCCACGATTAATGTTTCATCGTGTCCGAATTTCAAGATTTTTTGACCCTCTATCCGAAAGTATTACGCAGGAAAAAAGGAATAGTAACCATAACACTCGGGTATTACCGCAGTCTGTTCATATAAATCTACATTCAGATGTATCCTAAAAAACGTAAAATCTGTGATGGAAAGTGAAGATAAATACCTTAGAAATCCAAATTAAAATTTGGCGTGTTAACATATAATTTATGTTAATAAGTCAATAATTTCTAACGTGGTAAGACCAGAAATAAATCATTAAGGTTACATACAACTGATAATTTTCGGTGAAAGAACATCTGCCGGACTAAACATTAACATATTTATTACCTACGTCAATAAATAAATATACATAGCTAAGTTCACAGCGACTACTACACTAAAATTGACAGTTCACAGCTATGGCAGAAAAAAAAATTGCAACATTAACAGCGATATTGAACTAAAGCACTATAAAGACAAACTACATTTTAGCAATTAAATAGTTCATGGAGGAACGCATTCACAGCGGCGTGTCATTAATATTGACCATTACCATATCAATACATTCATAACGACAATAATATATATATATATATATATATACCATAA